>NW_026491727.1:0-21485 GCF_026875155.1 Cherax quadricarinatus
TTTTGGGCCCATACTATGACCCATGGGTTTAAAAAATTTTTAAATTGCTGGTTTTCCTAGAAGCTTATCGTGCCCAATCCATTTATTGTATAGGGATAATAAAGATCTAAAATCAGTAAAATTATCTGTAATTTATATTAAAAACATTGGTTAAATATCCAAGCCCGCTTTTTTGCTAGAAAGTCGTTGTCATGTAGTTTAGATTCTAATTCTATAGTTACCCGATCAAGAGAATTGGAAAAGAATAAAAAATTAACATCATCGAGTGAGCATTTATGTTGCATAAAGAAAAGAAAAAAACAGCAATAATTGCATTCAAAACTTAAATAATAATGTTGACAAGGTTTGCATTTACTGCTTTGCAAAAAAAAATTTAGAAAAAGAAGTGTAGGAGACACAGGATGTTATTTGAAAAAGCGAATGTGTTTATACAAATAGAGAATTTTATAAACAGGAGCACAATCACTGGTGTTTTTCTGCCAAGTACGTAATTACCCAACACACTTACATTTTGATAATTAAAAACCTTTTTGAATCTGATACCTGTATAAAAGACATATCACTGAATCAGCCCCTTTATTTTTGGCAGAAGTTCCAGACTAATTTAAACTGAAGGGTAATTTAACTTCAACAAGATAATTCACGTCAAGTCAATAACCATCTTGCCATAAAAATTGACAAGAGAGTTGAAGAGGTGAGAACAATGAATCCGCACTCTTCAGGGCCCAAGTCAGTCGAGGTCAGGTGTTAGTTATTCGGGTTAAATAAAAGGAGGTCGGGTAATACCTTTTCGTTATGGTTTTATCATATCTATCTCATTCTTGCTGACGAAGTTGTGGGGTAAGTCGTAGAAACATTCCCTTAGTTGCTTTATTATACAATTTTCTCAGTTATATGTATACAGAAGGCCACCTCCTTTTGCGTTTCCACCTGTTCGCGATTCTTTTTTTTTTTTCTTTATATGTATTTCCACGTTACGCCCCAAAAGTGGCAGTCTTTCGTGGTGGCTCTCTCATTTTCCATGTTGCTCTTCGACACAGCCAGCTTTCGCGGCGGCACAAGCGGGCAGTTACTGTTATCTGGCGGTCAAACCAGTCAGCATGGATGACAGAAGAAAATTAACCATAATTTTATTTCTGATGTCATGTTTTATCTGCACTGCAAGAATCCACATTCAAGATTCTCCTGACTCTTGATAACTCCTTGCTCATGCTCAACTGTTGCTTGAACTGAACCTAAAATGCAATGGACGATGATTCTGAGCCTGGAGTGCCAAGGTTCTGCCATAAAATTCAACAGTGCAAATTCCTTATCCCACGTCCCGAATGCATGGTATAATGTGCCGAAATCAACAATAAATGCAGTCCTGAGAAAATTATGGCTATTGTGGCGAATATTTCACAGGGATTTCTACCAGTTTGAGAGTCAAGTCGAGGAAATATTCAGCTTGCAAGAAGATTGCCAAATGAGGGCTTTGAAGACATGGAGGGGAAGACGTCAGTGAACTATTAGAGGATGAGAGTAAGAAAGAAACCCAGAGGAAATGTTTGGGAAGCTAAATTCCCAGATAAAAAGGACTCAGAGTTAAGGAGGATGAGGAGAAGAGCCCCGCAGAGAAACAATTAACACTTCAGTAGATACACGAGCAGTTTTCCATGTTGCTTCTGAGCCCGCAGACTTTTTCATTGAAGGTGACACTGACACATCTGTTGTGGAAGCACTGCTTAGAAACGGATGCTGGACCAAGTAAATGATGCCATATCATCAACTATGTAAAGGACTGCTGGGTAAAAAATAGTAGAGATGCATGAGAGAATACTTTAGGGCTGTGGGCTGACATCAGCCCCGGAACCCCTGCCATCCACTAGAGCCGAGGAGCCCTAGCCATCCACTAGAGCCCAGGAACCACAGCCATCCACCATGCACAGGAACTCCAGCCATGCAATTCTAACTACATCCACCCCATCTGACGCCCACACACACACACACACACACACCACACGCAACAGGGATGGCCGCATTCGTGCACACAATGGGGTGCGGGATCACATATGCCCCCCAGCAGAGAGCAGCCCACAGCCTCCACAGGCAGATGACAATTCCAATGGCAACCTCGTCACTTGCGATAACCTTCTGTTGGCAAATTTATATCCACTGCTAGCAGTACACTATCCCACATTCCTAAAGCGAATCGCCCATACGCAGCAGGGAAATACACAGACCTTCTTAAGCAGGGGAATAGAGTTTCCACCAACTTAGAAGCCCGAGGCACCATCCAAGCACGGCGCAACCTACTCTTGTTCGGCAATGTCTGTCTTGCAGTTCCTGAAAGACGAGGCAAACGCTAACCACGTCAGTTATCAAGGCAGTGGCAACTACCCAAGAACGGATAATTGTGTCCCTCTGCCCATCATCGCAGGAACCAAAGAGGTAGAACCCCAAAAAAAGTCCCAATGAAAACGAGAAAATCTGCGCACAGGTTAGCAAAAAAATCGAAGAAAGGGAACACAGTGGGAACAATAAGAATAATTACAAGTGACGACACTGAAAAGTCGGTCGATGGATCTATAATTTCCTCACTAACAAAACACAGAGAGTAGTAAACAGAGTAAAGTCCGAGGGAGCTACGGTGAAAAGCCCCTGTTCCACAAGGCACAGTACTCGCTCCCATCTTGTTCTTCATCCTCATATCGACATAACAAGGATATCAGCCACCACAGTGTCTCCTTTGCAGATGACACCCAATCTGCGACAGGGGCCCCTTATTGCAGACACTGCAAGGCTCCAGGCGGACATCAACCAAATCTTTCAGGGGGGCTGCGGGAAAATACAAGAAGTTCAAAAGAAAAATTTCAATTACTCAGAATGTAAACACAGGAAATTAAATCTCACAGATACAAAACAAATTCGGCCAAAAAATAGAGCGAAACATCAACGCAAAGACCTGGAGTGATCATGTCGGAATCCACCTTCAAGACCATAACATTGTACAATCGCATCTGCTAGAAAATAACAGGATGGTAAAAGAACCTTCAAAACTAGGGTGCCAAGCCCAAATACCCCTTTCGGGTCACTTGTTCTATCTAGGGGGGAATATTGCTGCAACTAACAGCCCCTTTCAACAGGGGAAATTGCTACCAAAAAATGTACAGAAAACCTTCAACGGCGCGCAAACGGAATAAAACACCTCAATTACGGGGAGGCTGGGGTTTTCCTAAACCTTTTTCCCTAAAAACCCAGGCGAAAGATACATGATTATATACACCGGGAAAAACCATAGGACTAGTACCGAACTTGCACACAAAAATCTCTTACGAAAAAAAAAAGACTTGCAACGAGCAACACCCCCCAATAAAAAAGAGGGGTGCCACTAGCACGTTAAAGACCTACAAAAGTGCGGGGCCCAAGACGTTCAACTGCCCCCCAATACAAAGGGGGGGAACCCAAACAGACCCCTGCAGTCCTTCAAGCGGCACTGACAAGCACCTAAAGTCGTTCCTGACCACCCGGGGGCTGTCGCTCGTCTTGGTTTGCGTGAGCCGCAGTAACATCCGGTTATCAGGCTCTGACCACCGGGAGGCCGGGTCACAGACCGGCCCGGGGGGGCGTTGCCCCCCCCGGAACTCTCTCCGTAAACTCCGGAAACTGTACCCCCCAAGGAAACCACGGCCCAAGCACCGAGACAAGCACCCAAACCAGGGACACCAAGCCCAACAATATCCCTAAAGAAGACCCCATACTGAACAATTAATTCGCCAGAATCGAAGTCTATAAGGCGATCGTTCATTTCCAAGGACTGCAAAAGGGTTACACGGGAAATTTCGACCTCACCTTCAAAGAGAGGTAAATCCATACTGGGGGAAATCTCAAAATTCTTCCACCAAAACTAACAATTTTCGTCAACAATTGCCTCGGGGCAATCCCAGAAGAAATTAAACCTTTTTTTTTTTTTTTTTTTGGGGGGAGTTTTTTTTTGTTTTTGAAAAGGGGGATGGGAATCAGCCCCATTGCATTGGAAGCATTTCCCGTCTCTTTTGCCAAAGCAGCAGTAAGAAACATTCGCCAGAAGCGGGCCACTTTACCCACCACACCACGGGGTTTTGGGGTCCTCAGGCTAAAGCCGCGGTCACCGCAAGGGCCTAAAAACAGGGCCCAACCAGAAGAAAAGGCCATAGTCCAAACTTGTTTTTAAAAATCCCTTTTAATATGGTGAAGAAGATGCTGCTTCCCACGTTGGGGATGGGTTCCCTATTTTTTCCCCTCATTTCACCGGGCACAGCAAACCACAATCTTTTTTTTGGAGAACATGAAATTAAACCATTAGAGGGGTGTTCACGGGGTGACCCACCGCTCCACTTCTTTTCTGCTTGGCAGTAAGAACTAATTTCCACCTACGCAGTGACTCAATACTGGACCGGGATGACGGCACCTGGCGGGTACAGAAGAGCCCTGGGGGGACCTAAAATTTGGGAAAACAAGGGAGAAGACGGGGGACTCATCCTCAGTCCCCCCAATGTAAAAACACCCAAAAACGAACCGGGAAATAATCAATGCTGTCGAAAATCCTCCCAGAAGCCTACTACCACCCGTCCAACATACCCCTTGGAGCACCGCGGGGGCACCAGCCATCAACACGCCCCAGGACAATTGAAAAGACCTGATGAAATGGAGGGGAGAATAAGCGATCTTTATGCCCATGAGCCGTATCTCTTCACAAGTGTCTTTCTTGCCCAAAACCCTTCCGAGGGGTGCAAACCCCCTTTGACACCCAACCTCGATGAAATGACGCACACCCGAAATCAGCTTCAAAGAAGGGACTGAACCCGTCACAGAGGATCAGCAAAGGGAACAGCAACCCCCCAGGGGACGGAGGTATAGGGTCGCAAACAACGATTTGCTTTACCTGCTTTTCTGCCTTTGTTTGGCTTTCCCCGTCATTACAAAAAATTTTCCCCCAACGCTTAAAGAGTGGAGGAGCTCAAACCCCAGGTTTTCTGAAGCAGCGATTTTGGTGGGACACCCTTTCGACCCTCCATAACCAGCCCTCCCAAAAGCAAAAACAAATCCCACTGGGACAAACCGATCATGGAAAAAAAAAGCCAACACAATCTCTCCAACGCTTCGGAAAGGGCAAAGCTCGTCTCCTGCAGGAAGGGGACCCCACTCAGGAGATTTCCTGTTCTGTTCCCCCCCCCGGGACCCGTCTCGACCCACAGGGGCCTTCGGTTGGGGTTTTCCTCGCCTAGCCGCCCCCATCCTCACCGAAAATAGGGGTATTTGCGGCAGGGGGACAGCTGACAAATTGGACTTTATGGTCTCGGTGTCACCGCAGAAGGGAAGTAGCCAACAGAGGGGGTCAAAAACATCTAAAAAAAGCCTCGCCAAGCCCTTCCCAGCTCAGGGAACCCCAAGTACAGAGGGCTGATGAATCAAAAAGCGTCCTAGGAGCCACTATGCTACCCTGGAAGGAGGGAAACAATTGCCTGGACACACCCTTCCACCAAAATGGGACCCCCCACTCCATGAAAGGGGTCGCCACCCAGGGAGAAAAAATCCGAAAAAAGAAGACCTTCCCCCTGCAAACTTCATTCCCAAAGGGCGGGGACCCTTGGGGCATGGGGGAAGTGTGCCTAAAGTTCCTCAAGAGCGGTGAAAAGCCATCATAGAAACCAAGGGCCACAGGCACCACTTCCTCTTCAGAGACCAGTGTTGCGATCCAGAAGGAAAATGCCTGCACATTCTGGCACACGCCCCCCGCCGGGAGCTGGACAAGATCGAGATGTAGCCTGAGTTACCTATGTTTTTTTTACTTTCCTTTTTTTTTTGTGAATGTTTGGCCCTGTATTTTTTCTTTTAAAAAAAACTATTTAAATTAAAATGGTGGAGGAGAAAATTCCCCCAAAAAGCTTTAGGGAACCTTTAGTTTTCCCTGAAGCAAGTTTATTTCTTTTCTCTGAGGGAGGGCCCCGGACAGTTCAGAGGTGTACCTCCCATAATTAAATATATAAATTTATAAAAACTTCGAAAAACCTACTTTTAAAGCACAGAACAACGAAACATTTCGGCTAACGGAGACCCTCCACAGGGAACTAAAATTAATCCAAGAAAAATTTCCTCTGGGGACTGACAAATAATTTTTTCTTTTTTTTTCCTAACACATAATTTTATTTCGAAATTTTTGTACAAAGAAATATGCACATTTTTTTCGATGGAAAAAATTTTAGGGCCCTATTTTTTTATTTTTTAAAGAACAATAATTGGAAATGGACTTTTACTAAATTTTAAAGGCTTTTGGGCAAAGAATGATATTTTTTTACTGTCCCAAACCATTTTTTTTATAATCGTCGATAAAAACTCTTCTTTTTTTTTTGTTTTATAATGGGGTGAGGACAAATGCACGCCGAGCGCGTGAAACAAACACAGAAAAAGAAAAAGAGAAGAGAAAGAGAGAGAGAGAGAGAGAGAGAGAGAAAAGGGCAAAAACCCCAACGACAATGCCTTTGATAACTATTAAATAACCCGTACTCTGCGTACTTTTGAGTCAGCGTAGAAATGTATCTGAATAAAGGGGTCGTATTTTAACTCTTCCCTGCATCTTCTGTTCGCCTGTTTACTATACACAACTCTGTTATTTTGCTGAAATTTGGGTGACGGGTGGGGCACGATGTCCAAAAAGGACGCGTTCTTGCATCTGCCACTGCTTCCCTCCGTGGGGTTTTTGCCTCTGGCTAATTTCTCTATCCCCCAGTATATTCTGTGAACTTAAGCTTTCAATAGCCACTTTTTGATCAATCCCGAAAACCTACCTGGTTTTTTCCCTTACGGATTTTTCCAAAATTCTTAATTTTTGCTAGCAATATCGAAAATTTTCATAAAATTAGACTAGTGCACCACCAGGTATTATTTTTTTTAAAAATCATTTCAGTTCGATGATAAAAAGTTTATAAACGAACGCATAAAGAGAAATCATCCTTCAGCCTTCCGTTTAAATATATTTTTATAAAAAACAACTTGGTATAAATTTAAAAAAGCCTTCGTTTGCGAACGTCTTAAAAAAAAAAAATTAAAAATGTACGCTATTCTTCACTACGGGTACCCCCCTGAATATTTTTTTTTAAAAAATTCTATGCCATTGGTTGGTAATTTACAATTTAACAAACAATTGAAACTGGGCTACCCTTCGAAAACTTTTGGCTTTTAAAACCACTACGTGAAAACTTAACAAAAATCCATTTTATCAAAACGAATTTGTATAGTTATGGGCACTGTACAAATACTTTTTACAGTTGAGGAAGATGCAGTCTTTTACTTGTCGTAGCTTTGTAAATATTTTTGGGTTTAAACATCCCCTTTCTTAGCCTGTTGAAATTTGGCCACTACCTTTTCCAAGCACCATTACACCAGGGCATACCACTTCGTATGCGGGTAAAAATCCCCCTGAAAAAAAAATAGTAGTAAAGTTTTTTGAAAGATCATCCCATCTTTAAGGGGGGTGGATCCCCGGGTAATTTTTTGCCCGCTCGGCATTAAAGATACCCATGTTTATTTTTCTGGGCTTTCTCGCCTTTTTTGGGATACCACAGTTGTATGATTCTTTGGGGTGCTGGGGTTCTCGACACGAGAAATCTTCAACTTTTCCCCTCGCTGCTAACTTCTTTTACCCACCAAACACCAGCAATCTAAAGTACACCCCCTAAACACCACCCCCCCACCATACTTTACTATTACACTACTTCTCACTACTACCACCAAACACCACTACAAATACCATCCTCCACTACCATCACCCCCACCACTACTATTACAAACCCCCACCATCTCACTACTGCCACCACACACCACCCACACCACTACTACAGCCCCACCACCACACAACACCAACCCCCCCAATAAACAACCACCACCACTAATACAACCCCCACCACCACTGCCACTCACCAAAACTACCTCCTACCCCCCACTACCAACACCCACCCCCCACCACCACCCTACACACTACTACACCACTCACCAAACACCAATACCCTACCGACAAAACAATCACTATCACTACCTTTACAATGCCACAAAACACCACCACCACCACACTGCCCCACCCACCACCAGCCCCAACCACCACACTGCCACCACCCACCACCATCCCCAACCCCCACTATGCCACCTCCACCACCACCATCACCACTACCTCTCCAACCCACTAGCACCACCTACACCACTACCCCCAAACACCCAGCACCATCCAATCCACTACTACCACCCCCCCCCCACCATTACCACAACCCTGTCACCACAATACCCCCCCACCCTGCCACCACCCACAATCACGCTACCCCTGCTACCACCCACAATCACGCTACCACTGCAAACCCCCCACAACATCGCTACCCTGCTACCACCCACCCATCGCACCAGCCCCCCCCAACAACCACCCACCACCCCCCTTTCCCCCAACCATAAACCCCCAATTCCCCCTCCAAAACCCCCCCCCAAACCCCCCCCACCACTACCCATCACCATATCACAATCCACCGAACCCACTCACAACCACCACCACTTATAACCACATATTTCCACCCCACCATTCACCCGGGCTTCCATTAAAAAATACCTGAAAAAACAATTGGAGTGAGAAGAAGGCTAAGGGGAAAAAGAGGGGAGGGGTATGGGGGAAGTCGTAGGAGGGAGAATGAATGGGGACAATGGGAAAAGGGGTTGGGGGGAAGTCGTGGAAGCGAGCTGGGGGAGAGCGGGAAGGGGCAGGAGACGGGAAGGGCGTGGTATGGGAGTGGCAAAGGGGGCATAAAAGTTAAGGGAAAGGCATAGAAGGGAGCTCGGAGAAAAGTGCGGCGTGGGAAGGGAATGGAAAAAGGGCATCGGGCGGTTGGGATGGGGGGCAGATAGATAAACAAGCAGGGAGGGGCTAGGAGGAGCGTGGATGAGGCGTGGGAGTGGGTATAAGAGTGAGATGAGGAGTGGGGGGGGCAGGGGGGGGAGAAGCGGGGGAAAGGACGAGGAAAAACCCAGCATAATACGAGACAGAGGTGGCGGGCGAAGAATAGGGTGAGACGGTTTTGGGACAAAATGAATAGGACGACACACCTAGTTTTTTACGAGATATAGGAGGGTAGGAGCGAATAAACTGCATCGTGTATTTGGGAAATGATGGTATGGTAAAAGAAATTGTGGTTATGGTGAAGGTGGTAAAACGAGTTAAATTAGCGGGAAATGGGGGAGCACGTATGGGGTATTGGGTTGAAATAATAAAAACCTAAACAATGACCACAGGAAACCACTAAAAACAGAGAAGCTGACTGTGGTATCACGTAAAAAATTACCCAAAAAGTAAGGTGAGGTGATGATCAGGCCCTGAACCGGGGGCCTGTCAGGGGCCCCGGGCCCGGGGCGTTGACCCCGGGAAACCCACGGGAAAACCCTTTCCCAGGTAGGGTGTTAGGGTAAGAGAATAAACTTTTTTAGGTCCGTAAGGTCACTGCAAAGATTTTTTAAAAATTTTTTTTAAATATGTAAAAAAGACCGGATTACAGGTAAAAGGATAGTCCAACTGCCTTATCTACGCCCACAAACGAAAAAATTTTTTACAAATATTAATTTATATTAAAAAAAAAAAAATTATTTTTTATTATTGGAGTAGTAGTAGCAGAGAGTAGTAGTTTTACATTAAAACCGAGTTTAATAAAAATTTAGGGGAAAAAAAAAAAAATAAAAAATGAGGACTAAAAAAAACAAAGGATCGAACAGGACATTAAGAAGAAATTATAATTCGGTGGCAGAAGAATAGAACAAAAGACGCAATTGAAAACAAATCATTTAAAGGAAAATTGAATTTGACGAAACCGGGCCAAAAGAAGTGCACTACGAAAAAATTCACACATAATCGAAATAAACAAAAGGGGACAAGGAACCCCATTTTCCCGCCCCCAAACCGCAGTTTAACAATGAATTTTAGCCAAAAGAAAAAAACCCGTTTAAAATTCCCAAATTATTAGTTAAAAAATAACGGTGGATTTAAAAAACCAAAACACATGAATTTTTCACGACTTTGCTAATAAAACGTGAATGATATCCCCAAAAAAGAGGTCTTCGATACAAGGAAAAAGGGGAAAATATTTCCAATTTTTTTTAGAAAAAAAGACAAAATTAAGGAAAAACCCAAAAAACAATCTTAGCGAAAGGTTTTGATACCCAATCATATCCTGGGGCCCTTTTTTTTTTCATTCTCATATCACATAATTCAAACTCTGGGCCCCAGCTCATATCACATTGTAACAAATTGTGGGCAAATTCCACACTTTTAAAAAAAATAAGAAAAAAAAAAACGAAATGACACAGGAGGGAAAGAAACCAAAAAATGGAAAAAACTTGAAGAAAGCAATACCAATTCGAGGACCATCAACAGAAAAGCAGAAAAAGCATGAAAAAATACAATTTTGATAAAGGGATCTTTAAAACCGAGAAGCAATGGGTACTGTTCAAATTTTTGTGCTGCCCCTCAAAATTGCGCGTTCACAAACCGCTAAGGGAAGAAGAAATAGAGAGGAATTCAATTTTACCTCCGCGTTGTCAATGAACATAGGGGCAAAGACCTTGGAACTACTCCCGGAACGGGGAAAAGGAAACACGATCATATAACATTAAAAATCCAGGGGTTATCCATACCTACACACACCCTAACCGAAATGAAGTGAAGGGTAATAAGGAAATTAAATTAGATTTATGAAAAGTAGGGAGCCAATGTTAAAACATGGCATCCCAGATTCTCAGCCATTACCAATAACAATATCTTCCAAAAGAAATTAACTCCTATCGCTGCCCGGGGGACAGTCAGCCAACTGGATGGCGTGTTCCATATTCGCTAAAGCAAAGGTAATTTTCTCTTTTTTATGTGCGGGGTTTTTGTGTATCGTTCCAGTCACGGTATTGTGCCTTTTTTTTTATTTTTTAAAATGAAACATTTTGCTGTTTTCCTTAAAATCTGCGTCAAAAATTCACTTACAAGTAAAGGTAACCGGTGTTAGTCGACGGGGTGGGTCGCACCTGAGGGTAAGATAGGACCCCGATGACGCACTGCCCCTTTCCCAGTTATCCGAACAAAATCTTGCTATTTTTTCTCTTACTTAACGATCAACAATGAAACCGCCTCAGGGGGGCGGCTTTTTAAAGGGTAAAAAAAACCTTTAAAAAAGCTTTGGGTAAAACATGGGTTTCACAAGAAAATTTAAAATTTTGGAAGGTTTTCCTTTCAAACGAGCCATTATCTGGCCAAGGAGCCGGAACTAAACATTTATAAACTCGAACGGGTTAACAAAAAGAATGAGAAAAAAATGATTAGAAACCCAAAAGTTTTTTCTTCCTGAGTAAAAACAGGGGAGAAAGCAAGCCAAAATTTAAAATATATTTACCAAGGATTGCATCAGATTTTTTAAAAAAGGGGTTTACCCGGGAAAGCTGCTGATCCCCGGGGAATTTTTTCCCATGACCCCAGCCCTTTAATTTTTACGGGAAAAAGGGGTTGAAAAACAAAATATCCAGGAGGGGGCTTTTTTAAGTATATAAAGAGCATCTCTGAACACCCCAACAGGGCCCGAATTTTGAAGTTCAGGGGGTTACAGCAGCAGAAGCCCAAAACTGGGTTCCCCCCTTACTTTTTACTAAAAACATGAATCTAGGCAAAAAAAACCGGGGGGGGTTTGCAGGCTCACCAAAGCTAACAGCGAAGACTGAAAAAAAAAACGGTGATCGGGTCTGAGAATCTCGATTTCTGCTAGGGAATATGACAAATGGTTGGGTCAAATTGAGCGGAAACATTGGGGATGTGGTAAACGGGGTTTCCCACACCCTTTAATGCGCGGGCCGACAAAGGGTGCTTAACGGTGTGGGGAAAAATGGGTTTTTAAAATGATGGGGGGACCTTAAGAATGTTTCCTTGCTGTGTTAAATTTCCACGAAAAAATTCAAGCTGTTTGGGGGGAAAAAGGGACACCCTCCCTTATTTATAGCTGTGGAGAAAATTTTCCCTCCAGGGGGGGGGTTAATCAGCCCCCCTTCCCGCCTTTTTTCAACCCTTTTTTCGGGCCCTGGGGGGCCCTCCCCTCAAAGGGGGCAAGCACCCTTTTTTTTATTTGCTACATCAATAATTACCAAAAAGATTTTTAACCACGTGTTTCCTTTATAAACCAACGATTTCTTTGGCAAAAACCCTTGTAGAAAAGTATTTAGTGTTTAATAAGAGACAACCCAATTTTCTTCCCTTAAATTTTTATTTAGTTTAATATTTTTATTATGCACCCATACCCATCCTGGGGCGGAAGTAAAAAATTACAGGGAACAAAATTTGGGTCCGGGGACTGGACCCCAAAAGTTTTTTTCCTGGGGCAAGTTACAGGGGAAATAAATTCCCACATTTACAAAAAGGTAATGAACTCACAATTTAAAAAGGGAAAATGAACTCCAGGTAGGTCTAGTAAACAATCATGAAAAATTTAAAAAGGTTTTTTTACAGTTTAAAAGGGGTATACAATGGGTCCAGGGCCCGGGCCCTCCAAAGTTTTGATGCTGAACAGGACAAGGTAAAGAACCCCCAAAATTTAAACAAAGGAAATAAATTTTCCAAAAATTAAAAGGGGGTAATGAATACTGTAAAAAAGGGTTTAAACTTACGTTTAAAACAGGGGTTTGCAAATCATGAAAAAATTTTTAGAGTAAGACAATTCACACTTCCACCCCCCGGGTCCCCAACGTAGTGAGTTACTGGTCAAATATAGATTGCTGAGCCCTCCCCTCACTTTTCCTCCAAAACAACACCCCAAAACTTCATACCCACACACACATAAACCCCCAAAACACACACCCCACCCAGGGCACATACCAAAACTCAACACAAAACACGCACACAACCCACCTCAACAACACACCCACACCCATACACACCCCAACCCCCCCATACACACAAACACACACAACACCCACACAAACACACACCCACCAAATTTAAACCCCACTCATAACAAAAACCACACAACACACAAACAACACACACACCCACACACACACACACACACACACAACACACACCACACCACAAAACACAAAACCCAGCACAATGGGGTTAATGCTTTATTTACAGCTAGCAAAGTCGGGGAAAATTTTTTTCTTACCTTACCCGGACAATTAAGAAAATTTCCCTGCACCCACTTTTTTAACCCGTTAAAGATGAACATTGTTTCTATGCTAGACATTAAGAATAAAGAAATTCTGCTTTGCTTCATAGGGGAAAATTTTTACAAGCAGGGAAAATGTCCCTAGGTCAGCCCCTTTTTCCTTTGTGGCTGGGGGAAAGGTGGCGACGAAAGGGGTCTGGGGCCGTCTTCAAAATTGCAGTATAAAGGGCATATAGCCCCGAAATTGCTGAAACCTCAGACAATCTCAAATAAAAACAAAAACCCCTTTTACCAAAAAGTGTGTTTCAGCTTTTTTAATAAACCATTACCCCGAAAGACAAATCTTTGGAACATAGCATACCAGTGTGGGGCTTTTTCCCTAGCCCTTTTGGAAGACTTTGAAAAATTCTAAAAGACACTATTTTTCCAATCAAGAAAAACGGAAAAAGGGGGTTCCAACATGGGTCAGCTACAAATACCCAGGTGTGCTAATATCCATGTTAGGGGGTCGGCTTTTGCAGCGATATCCTTTTATTTATTTATGAAACCAAAACCCGGGACACGGGGCCCCAAATCAAGCCCACAAAAGTGAGTACAAATTTCAATGGATCCGTCAGTTTTCAAAAAGGGAAAAATACTGAAATAACATTCCCTAGGGGTAATTATACTCACACATAAAAATTTTAAATTTCCCCCCCTTAGGATGAAAACAAAGCTTTCTCAAGACTTGCCTGCAGGGGCGCTGTGTAGCGAAAACTGTCTTTCAAGATGTCCCCCTTCCCGTCCACTATTTTTTAAACCTTTTTAAATTAGCTTTTTCATTACTCTCAACAAGAACTGTTAACCCCTTTCCTTTTCCCCTTTCCCCCCCCACAACCCCCACCCAGAAAACAACCAAAACCCCACTCGAGACACCCACAAAGCTACCCCACCCCTTTCTTTTTGGGGGAAAATGAAACGGGGAGCAAAAAATGAAAGGGGATGAGTCCCCATATCCCCTTATACAGCGGTATTTTTAGCCAAATGGAATGCGTTCCCCAGATTAATCGAGAAAGCCACCAAACGGTTTTTTTTTCCAGTTTAGAAAAAATTTTGGAGACATAAAGTACAGTAAAAAAATGCATTAATTTTCCTACTTTAGTTAAAAAAAAAAAAAAATAAAAGCGGAGAAATAAGTCAAAAAAGGGGAAAAAAGGGGAAAAATTGACGTGTGGGGAATCCCTTTTGATAGTGTCCTTTTCTGAGTGAAAATTTTGACCCGGAACATTAGAAAAGTTTAAATGGGCGAATAATTTCCCCCGGAAAAGGAAAACCCGAAACCCACCTGAGGGAAGGGGCCCCCAAAAAAAAAAAGGGGACAAGACGATTAGAAAAAATTAAAACTTCCCAAGAAACAGTTCTCAGTGTTTTGACTTTTTTTAAAAGATCATTTCCTACCAGGGGAAACTACTTCGAAGGGTCACTTTTAAAGGGAAAACGGATGCCAAAAAATACAAAGATAGCATAAAGGGGCCCTTTAGCAAAGGGTTTAAATGGAGTGCTTTGGAAATTTCCTCCTAATTTTAATATAAGTAAAGTATTTTTAAAGCCAAATGGATAACGAAAAATATATCCAAAATGTTGCATGTGTCCAATTCTTTAAAAAAATGTGTATCAAAATAACTCCCTTTACAACATATTTAAAAGAGATGGAACCCAGAAATATGCCACACAAACACGATACTCTCTATAAAAAACAATGCAGCATTTTGCAATGTGAGAAAAAGCACTCAGAAGCTTAGGGTGAGGCTTCTGTTTTTAAAAATTTCAATCAACATATAATCTCTAACCCCCTTTAAAAAAAATAAGAAAGCTCCCAGAAAGTGCGAGATATATTCAAGGCTAGTCTCTGAGAAAACTAAACTTCCAGTCCTGAAAGGGAAAAGTCCCCAGAGGGAAACATGGCCCAAACGTTAAAGACATCCGGAAGTAAACTATAACGGGGAAATCGAGAGAGTGTTTTTTGATAGGTTGGGATAAGAAGAAAGCTCCCAGGGGAATCCAGCATAAAAAAAAAAAAAAAAAACCCAATGGGAAAAATATAAAATTTTGGGTTTTTATTTTTTATTGCATTATAAACCACGGGAAAGGGTGGGGTTTGAAAGCCATGGTAAATTTAAATTTTTTTAAAAATCCGTGCAACTTGCCATGGATCAAACCCACCAGTTCCCCGGTTTGCACTTGCGATATGACGATTCCCCAAACTTCATTGCATTACTGCTAATATTATTATTTTTATTATTATTAGTAGTAGTAGGGAGTTTGTTTATACTTGGGAAACCCCTAAATCCTCAAGATTTATTATCTGCTGGGAAACAGAAAGAAATTATTTTACCCAAGGGGAAAGGGGAGAGTAATCCAATATTTTGGATCAAATCGTCACCACTTTTAGTCACTTACTAATGAAATGTTCAAACAAGCACCTTGAAAGGGTCTTCCACAGTGTCCAAATGGAAGACATGGTGAAGGGGAGGGGAAGAGGGGGAAGCTAAAGGAAGAGGAAGGAGGGGAAGAAGAGGAGAGGAAATGGGGGAGGAAGGGAGGAAGTGAGGAGGAATGGGGAGGAAGGGAGGAGGAAGGGGAGGAGGAATGGGGGAGGAAGATGAGGGGGAAAGAGAAGGGGAGGAAGAAGAGGGGGAAGTGGAGGGGGAAAAAGAAGGAGGAGGAAGTGGAGAGGAAGGGAGGAGGAATGGAAAAAAGAGGAGAAAGAAAAGAGGAGGAAGAAGGGGAGGAGGAGGAAGAGGGGGAAAAAAGGGAGGGGGAAAAGGAGGGGGAAAGGGGAGAAGGGGGAGAAGGAGGGGGCCCGGGAGGGGAGGGGCCAGGGAGGAGGGGCCCAGGAGGAGGAGGGAGGAGGGAGGCCATAAAGGAAATATACATACTTAAAAAACAAGAAAATTTTTTTTTTCTTTATGTCCGACTTTGGGTGTAAATAATACACACAATGGGGGTTTATTGTATTTTATTTGTAGACCTTCGTCCACCATGAATATTACAATTTTCCCATAATATAATCAATAGTTTTCCAGAATATTGCAAAATTTCACCGAAATAATCAAATTCTGCCCAAAAATTACCAATAGTTTCACAATAAATATTAACGAAGTTCCGATAATTTGCATTGATTTTATTCCCATTAAATTTCCCCGTATACACACCACTGTATTAACATTCCAAAAAGGTATAATTTAAAACGGTTTAGGCTCTCCCTTTTTTTAAAAGACGTTAAACACAAAAAAAATCGTCAAAAAACGGAAAGTTTCGTTTTTTATTAATTGAAGACTCTCAATATCCTTTTGCCACGGGAAGCGAAATTTTTCTCCGCGTCAAAGATCGCAATTTATTGTCATTTTTTTTTTCCATAGCTACATTGGAAGGCGATTTAAATGTGTTTTCTCATTTGCACCCAAAATTTGATTTTAAATATTACCTTGCTCTAGCCACCTCGCCCTACAAGCCCCTACCCGATTTTTCCCAACACTCTGACTCTACCTTCCAGTAAAATCCTTATTCTTCCCCAACTTATACAACCACTAAAACCCCATTTCCCTAACTTATACATACCACTAAACCCCTTTTCTTCCCAACAATACCTATCACTAAAACCCCCCTTATTCTTCCTAGCTTATACCCGCAACTAAAACCCCTTATTCTTCCTAATTAAAAATACCTAAAACCCCTTATTCTTCCCCAACTTATATCTATCACAAAATCCCTTTTTCTCCTAACTAATACCTATCACTAAAACCCCCCCTAACTTATACGTACCCTAAAAAACCCCACTCTTTCCCAACCATACCTCCTCCCCACACTCCCGGGGCTACCCCCCCCCACCATGACAAATTACTCCCCCCCTTACTCTTCCTAAATTCGCACAATCCTTCTAGAACATTTTTCCCCCCAGCGGGAAAACAACCCTACGGCTTACGCGTAAACTGAACAACAACCACACTTTATTGGACCTGTCGTCGACGGCTTCTTCTTTTTTTTTTCCCCTTCCTTCTTTTCTTTTTCTTCTCCTCCCCTTCTTCTCCTTTGCCCCCTTCCTTTCCCCCTCCCTTTTTCTTCTCCTCCTTCTTCTTTTCCTCCTCCTTTTTCTCCCCTCCCCTTTCTTTTTTCCCTCCCCTCTTTTTTTCCCGCTCCCATTATCTTTTTTCATTTTTCCCTTTTTCTCCTCCAAGTGGCCATTTTCCAATAATTTACCGTTGGAAAATTTCCCTTTACTCCCCTTTTCTCATTAAATAATATTCTTAGTCTAGACCTTTTTTTTAGTTTCTTTTAAACTTTTTATTTTTTTCCCCCGGGTTTGATTTTTTGCTAAGGAGGCAAATTACAAAAAAAAAATCACGGAAACCTATATTAGTGTTGACTTTTAAAATATAAAAATATATATAATAAAATATATATATATAAAAATATTAAAAATAATATATATATAAATATTGCCGAATAAGCAGAATTTGCGCCTTTGGGCAAATAGAAACGATCATCTTCCATATGGACAAGTGAAATTTTTGGTACAAAAAAAACGCCAAAATCTTTCTAACCTAACGAAAAAAATATATTTCACTGTGTTTTTTATATTAAATTTTTGTAAACAAATTTAAAATAATTTATTTGGGTTGGGCTAAAATAAATTGCCTTTGGGGAAAAAGGTTAGGGAAGTTTTCTAAGTTCCCTTTGGTGCAAAATTTAAAATTTTTTCATCAACATTAAAAAAAAAATATACTTTAAACGTATAAAAAAATTTTGAAAAGACTTAAATTTTAAATGAGTTCTTGCAATTGACCATTTTACATATTCGGGACGACTATAAATAAAATATATATTAATATGTGGTGTTGTTGTGTGTGTTGTGGTGTTGTGTGTGTGTGTGGTGTGTGTGTTGTGTGTGGTGTGTGTTGTGGCCTCCGCAGATTGGTAAAGAGTCAAAAAAACACTTTTTTTCGTGGGTTTCTTGCAAATAGACGCTTTTGGAGGGGTATTCAAACAAGAGGCTGAAATTAATCCTTGCCCAAAAATCTCCCATTTCCCCCCGCAACATGAAACAAGTCTAGTTCGCTAGGCTCATTTTGTTTGTAGGTCGAGCTCAGATGGAAAGGGTGACATGAATTTTGTGGGGCCCTCTTGAAGGGGAACAACTGTCTTGGGTCAAAATCCTGGCCTGCGCAGTTTGGTAAATGTTTTCAAAAACCCTTTTTCACACACCCACACAACACACACACACACACCACACACACACCACCCCCAAAACCACACACCACACACACACAAACGGGGTTTTTAATAGTGAGGATACATGTGAAAACACGTGTGCTTTATCATTATAATTTTTTGTAAGAAATATATTCTTCGGGAAGCGCAAATCCCTTTGGGGACGCAGAGCCCCAAAACAAGGGGAGATAATCAAACTTAATCTTAAATGTAAAGCAACCAATACTTGAATCAAGCCTTCAACATATGGAACCTCACTTTTTTCCGGGGGTGACATTATGAGTAACTTGCAGCCAATAGAACGCTGGGTTCACAAACAAAAGGGACCCAGGTTTGACTCGTCCGGGGCTCGACGTGGGCACTCTCTTTTAAAACCTACAGCCCTCCCCTTCTCTTTTACCAAACATAAATGTACAATGGGTCATCGGTTGCTTTAATTGTCCTAGGGAGGGGGGGTGGTGGTGGTAGAATGCCTTAAATCGGGGGTCCCAACCGGGCTGCTCGTTGGCCGCATGGGGCCCTTCAAAAATTGATGCGCCCCCTCGCTTAAAAATAAATTCACTTTATGTAAGTTCCACCCTGCAAATGCAAAAAATACAAAAATATAAAGTCTTTTTGCATCAAAATCTTATCGCCACCTCTAGAAAACCACCTTCATTTTTGGGGTTACGTTATTGATTCCTTGTATTCAAGGTGTTGCCCTTCATCACACTTTTTGACCAAATTGGCCCCTTGAAGGAAACAACAGGTGCAAAACAAGCTTTTATTGGCAAATCATACTCAGTGAAAGCATGATTTTTTTAAACCCTCCAAGCAATCGTTGTCAACAAAAATCCGCTCCGCTCTCCGGCTTTCTTCAGTACTGTCAGCATTTCCGTGTATCCCGTGCCAACTTTTTGAAATGTCTGGGGTGGATAACTTTTAGCCTAACACGAACAGCTCCCCCCCCCCCCCCTTCCAAAAAAAAAAGTTTCCCCAACTTTCCGAGTTTGGTATGAAATACGCGACAAGTACGCCTTCACCGCGAGGTTGGCCAAGAGTCGGGGTCTTTTCTAAAACTGAATTTCTTCGAGCCCCTTTGGCACAAGACTTTGGTCTCGTTCTCCTTTTTATGGGCCTAAAACCAACACCCAACGCCCCGCGGGGAGCAGTAACAGCAAATTTTTCAGATCCCGCCACAAGAACAGCAGTACAAAAAACCTTTTCCCCCGACAGCAGCAATATAACAATACCTCAGCATCGCTGGCGCAGCACTTACAGCATATCGTCACTGAATAAAATCAATTTTCGATACGATCACTGTAGCAAATAGGGGAAAAAAAGTATTCATCACAAAACAAAATCGGTAAAATACGATAACGTTCAGTAAAAGGAGACGAAAGCAGCAGCACAAAAAATATAGTGACCGATCTGAAAAAAAGTAGAATTTGCACATGCCCGCAAAAAGGGCACAACTGAGCAGCATCACAAATCACACAAAAGGAGACTAATAACAACACAAAATTTATGTCAAACGAGTACTATAACAAAAACCGAGCAGGGGGGCGTCAATTTCAGGGATTGAAAGCGGCAGCAGCAAAAAAGGTCAGCAATATAATTGTAATAGCAGCGCCAACAAAAACGTCGGTAATGGACAAGATAACATCAAAAACATAACATGGTTAGGAAAAGATCGATTTCAGCATCAGAGCGTAAGTCATTGACAGGGGACGATAGCAGCGCATCAACAAAGGGCAGCAATACGGACAAAATAACAGCAGCAGAATCAACAAGGATCAGAAGAGGAACAATAAGAAACGCGTGTTTTTAACAAAAAGTGAAACAACGGCAGCAGTTAAAAAGCAAATCTGCAAAAAAATTATAAAAAATTTTTTGAATAACACCGTAAATAATCCAAAACAAAAACAAGAGTGCACGCAGCAGCAGAACACCAAAAACAGCAGCAAAGCAGCAAAACAATAAAAAACAACAGCACAGCAACAATATCCAAGGGGCCCGCAAAACAGGAAAACCCAAATGCACAGAGTTACTAGCAAAAAAGAAGTACCAGAAAAAAAAAAACATCGATCACGTGCAAAAAGCAGCAGAACAGCCCGCACACCAAACCCGGACAGCACCAAAACACATTTAAAAAAACCCCCAGCAACAGCAAAACAAAAAATGCAACTACAGAAAAAACAGGAATAGAAACTACATCACACAACATCAAAACAAAAGCGCAAAAGTAGCAACAACAAATCATCAAAATAACACAAGCAAAATGAAAAAAACACAGCAAAAATACCACAGAAAGACATTAGCAGCTCAAATGGGAAAACCAACATAACACTAGAAACAGCATCAGACCAAAGGAACAACACCACCAACAATCACAAAAATAGAAAAGGAAAAGAAAAAAATTTGAGCTGAGAGCGGGTTCCCCCAAGGCTGGCGAAATCAGCTGTAATTATGGTAGCTTTAACGTGATGCCCACCAAGGAGCGATCATAGAATAAACTTTAGTCGGACTTTACATACGTCTGAAAAAATTATTAGAATCATGAAGCACCAAAATAAATCGGGTCAAAAGTTACCTAACCCCAACCATCTTCACACAACGATCCATTTCAAATCTTTTTTTGGGTCGTCACATTCCCAGTAATGTAATTGACAAGGAATGAAAGTGATTGGAATTAAATTACCTTTCACTGTGATGAAACTGAATGTTATTTGTTTCTTGTGATTTTTGTACATATTGAATATTGATATACGGATACGTGCAGAGAGAATGTTTGGGCCGTTTAACCCACTTCTGGGAAAAAGCTAGTGATTAGTATGGGGAATATATTTTTCTTTTTTTGGGGCCCCTCTGCTTTAATGAGAACTGCTGATGTATTATTTTCTTACATAAATATCACAAAACGCAAACCCGATAAAGAACAAATATTCAGATGAAGTCACCTTGCTAGCTTAGACATAATTTTTAAGTAAAAGAGTCCCATGGGCCAATACTTTACCTCATCCGGAAGATGGGGGGTGAAGGGGGGGGCGGGGTTTTAAAGGAGACAGGAAAACCCCA
>NW_026491738.1:0-23297 GCF_026875155.1 Cherax quadricarinatus
TTTACACCCCTGGGGGTTTTACCCTCATGCTTAATTCAATGCAATTAATGCATTCGTATACGGAATAACGTTACGATCCATAATTTAAGGGAATTAATATTATATTTATATGTTTTTTTCCGCTAATGGTGTCATAATTGCCCATGTGGTGAAATGTAATTCAAGTCCCCAATTGATATTCGACACTATCCAGGATAAAATTCGTGAAAACTACTCACATCCACATCAAAGGGAAACAAGTATTTACATTCGATAATTTACCTTCGTCTTTCTTAACAGCATCGAAATCAGCTGCTGTAATAGTACTACTTGTTGCCCTCATTATTACAAAGAATGCTAGTCTGAAACAATATTGTTTCATACTATGGAACAATGCTCTTCTCCAGACTGAGGGACTGACCACCTCAAAACTTTAAGGGTGATGGACTGATTACATCGTCTTCAAGTATCTTCTGCTTCTATCAACTTTTCTGTACTCGACTGAAGAAGCCTACTGTGTAGGCGAAACGTTTCGAAATAAAGATACCTAACTGTTGCATATGTGTCTTACCTAACAACCTGTCGGTATTTTATACCATTTTAATTTCCGGTTCATAACTGAAGTTGGTACAAGATAAAATTATTTCTTGATTTATTAAATAATCTTGAAATAATATCTACTGCTAGAGGTAATATAATACTAAGAAGATTTCCACCTCTGATACTCAACAAATATTTCTTTTTACGCTGAAAACCAATTTTCTTACAAGCTAATGATCTAATCTCGTTCTTGTACTTTTTAAATATTTTAGGGTCTAATGGTATTTTATTCTTGATCAAATTATTGAAAATCTCACTGATATAACTTATGTGTGTTTTCTTAAACTGTTGTAATAAACTCTTCCGTTGATTGCCTGAGAGACTATTAAGTAATGCAGTTAATTCTTTAATTTTTTCTAATAATGATTTTTTCATTGTACCTTCAACAAATATTCTTTTTTGGGACCCACGAATTAAAAGTGGAATCATAACCTTTATAAAAATACCAAATAATGCGAAATTTCCCAAACCAATTTTTTTTCCGTTTCAATACTCTGTGGAAATATATTCCCTGGAGGTGGTATGACTGGGGTCATTCTTCGCGATAAAATATCCTTTAATTTCTTTTCACCTTTCAAATCTTCCAAATGATATGTTGTTATAGGTTGAGAATTATTAATTTTATATATTTTAAATATTTCCTCTGTATTTTGTGTGTGAAACCCTCGGTTAAACGTGGATGATCTCCTGCTCAGAGTCATTCTTGTTGCATCTCCAACAGCCAATTTCTTCTGATTCTTTTCTTATTGGATCTTCCATTTTCATAATTTATGCGAAACTGATTCCTTACATCATTCAATGTCGTAATACCATGGACTTGCAATGGGGTTTTACCGCCAATCCCCGAGTGTGGAGTTGAATTATACGCATCTACCAGTCTATATAACACTTTTGAATAATTAAATGTATTGGCACTTTGTCATATACTTGTATAATTTACGTTTCAACGTTTGCAAGACTCTCTCTGCAATGGAAGCTTTTGTTTCATTCGAAAATATATGATTACTCTGGAGATAATTCTGTATCTGTTTATTTAGAAATTCCCCCCCCCCTTTATCTATAAATAATCTCGAAAAATTTAATTCGCCTTATCATTCCCAATATGTTTGTAATGCATGTAAAGTGCTCGTCCTTCTTTCTTTTTCAGAGTACTGCTTGTAAATACTTGAAAAACATCGAATACACACGAGAAGTTATTTATATCCACATTATATCTGGATAATTTAGACATATCACCCAAATCACATTTTAATATCACTCGGGGTTTTTGGGAGCAATTATTTTCCTGCCGGGAAAACTTCTTTGGTTTAAGAACATGTAAAGTATATGATATTTCTGAATTTAAAAATTTTCTGACCTCTTTAAAGGGTTTAAATGGACGGATCAATTTTTTTTACAGCTGTATAAACTGTTTACACCAAGAATGATCCCCCACAGAGCCAAAGGATCTCTAAAAACCTTTTAAATTAATTTTGTTCGCTCCATTGGTATACAATTTCGTAGGAATCCTGACGTAACACATTGGTTCGAAAACTGAAATTTGCTTCTGGTGTATTTAATGCAAGGTCTATGAATAAATAACCAAAGGGTGATCAAATTTATGGCAGATTCATATATTTTTTACAAATTCTTTATTTTACCGAAAACTTGTCGCCCCAAATCTCTACTTGTCCAAGATCCCTCATTTAAATAAAGCAAAATGCGTGCGTTTAAAGCCATGGTACGCTATATCGTCCTCCGTGAAATATATTTGATAACCCAAATAATGCTTATATTATGATTCCTACCTTTAGTAAAACATTCGAGAATAATTCACTTTTTACCAGTTTTAAAAATAATCATCAACAATAATTATTGTATTTTCATCGGATGATGCAATGACATTCTGTGGGTCGATAATATCTTTACTTAATGTTAATTTATGAGATATCTCTGAATCTTGTTCTAAGGGATGTGATGTCACCCCGCAGAAGTTCCATCAACACCACCAACTAGCGACGTCAATCCAACAACGACCAATGAGAAGCCTCCACCGCCGCCACCTCTCACTGAATCCAACCAATCAGAAGCCTTGCCACCAGAAACATCTTCTAATTCGTCTACTGAAGTTGAAAACGAAGCAACACCACCTTCCTCTACTCCACCGCCTTCTCTACCTAGCTCACTTCGATTACCTGGAACACCATGGGTTAAACACAAAGGACTCACATTCTACACACAGGCAATACCCCGCAAGCATGACTCGCCTAGAACCATCCAACATCTCCAAGAAAAACACTGCATCGTACCAAAGCGAAGAAAGACCATACCTACCTAAACCAGATACTCCCCCAAACTCCAAACCAACGAAAAACTACTACACTCTCCCATACGTGTGAATACAAATCCTCGAAAACAATTTAACGCACTGAAAAACGGTTTAAGACCAAACCAACCATCCTGCTTTGCGCCTTCGACACTCCCAGCTCCTGCCGCTGCTTTCGCCATCCTCTCCTAGTGAGCCAAGCAATAAACACATTCAAGCCTCTCCATCTACGTCTCCAGTATTTTTTGTGCAACATGTCCCAAAGGGGTTTTGGCCACTTGCCTTGATTTCTCCTCTTCCCCCTCCCCCCCATCCTTTTCCAGTTAATTCCATCCTTCCTTATCCTTCTTCCTTCCCATCTTACGACAGCTCTCGTCGTCCTCGATTCAAGATTCAAGACTGACAAATAATTTTTCTGAGTAAATGACGGCCACTAATTTCGCTTAGATTTGGGGATCTTTCTACCTTCATTTTTCAATATAGATTCGCAATAAGGAGATAACATCTCTTGTGATATATTCATGCGTGATAATATCAAAGGAAATTTTTCAGTACATCTAGCTACCCACGGTCACGTACTTTGTATCACATTCTATCCAGTAACCCTTTTGACCTTCACACGAAACATTACTTAATCCCACATCGAGGAAAGCAATCTTCTCCTCATTCGATAATTTTCTTATACCATTCTGTGGAAGAGCTTCAACCATTGCACTAGCATACAAACAATTAAAATCTATATATATAAAATATGGGTGCCCATTCCACTCTCAATATCAAAATTGGGATTAAGGGATTATCTGCTTTAGTATATTGATTAATTGCACACGTAAACCCTCCTCTGAGATTCCTTTTAATCAAGTCATATAACTCATGGGAATATATCATATCTAATTTTACATTAGTTTTCAAGAGGAATGCATCCCAACTGAATGAAGGTAAACTTATATAATTACTAACATCTAGCTTATATATATATATCTCTGAGTGTTTTACGCCACTCCATGAAGACATCGGCTAACAATCCAACATCTGTCCTGAGATATAACATCAAATAATCTCCTAAAGTCTTACATTTACCCAGGTCAAACACTTTCAAAGCATCATGATCATAATCTTCCTGACTAATAGCACTATTTCTCAAAGAATTAAAAAAATGTTCTTTACTCGGTAATTTTGTTTCATCGAGTTTCTTTAAACTATCAATATAATCATAACACAAAACTTGTTTTCCTTTGCATAATAAAGGTAAGACATCCTGAGGCACATCTTTCAGAATAGCCTCTGTATATTTCAGTGATTTACCAGCCTTGATATATTGATCTGCTAAAGTGGAAAGAGAGCCATTCAATAAAGACAGAGAATCTTGAAACCTAACCATATCTATGTCTACTTTCAAGAATTTGAGTCCTTGTTTCGAATGAAGTTTAATTTTATATTTATCAACCTGCAATTCCTTTAAAATTATTCCTAAATCATACGACATGTTATGACAAAAAAGTAATAATTCCTCACTCTTTTCTTTACACTGCAAATTACAACGACCACAATATGCACCAATATAATTATTGAATTTTAAAGTATGGTCATGATGTTTATGTTTGTCTTGGGTATTTTTGAAGGTGTTACTAAATAATTCACAAGTGATCTGAGAATTCATCTTATCCTCCTCTGTCATATGGATTACATGATACTCTCTTCTAAACTTTATTTTAGTCCATTCACCACTAACATTTAAAATGAAATGATTAACACATCCTCCCCCTTATAACTCTTCATAACACTATTTCTCCTTTGCGATCAAAAATAAATAAACAATAGGGAATGGGTTTATGACGAGACTAAAATTTTACCTGCCGGGAGAGTGATTCTAATGCACTTTCGAAATCAAATACACCGATGTATTCGCTGGAAGTGTATGACTAAAATTTTTAAAGTGCACTGTTGTTCCTTCCGGGGAATACGAGAATCTGATTGATTTTACATCCATCTTCGTGGATATCTAACTCTTCCTGTGTATTTAACTTCATCAAACAACTATGACAGTGCTTCTTTACACCTTTTTCTGTCATTATCGTTCTAACATACCCCAAAATCTTTAATTAAAACCAAATGACTTTCATTCAACAATAACGCACACATGATGTCCTTATATTTCTTATTCCCCTTACGACATATACTACAAATGTCCCACCTTGATCCTTTTTTAATTGATAAACTAAAAATGACACTTTATTTTCCCTTCTCTAATATACCTAACTTATCACGTGTAATGGGAAAATCATCTATAGAAGATTGTGCATGATTAAGACATCCTTTCTTATATTTAAATGCTCGGGGGTATCACCCCATGACATGTTCTTTTTATGACATTGAAGGGAGCAAAAAACACGCAGTACACAAAACCCTCATTAATCTCTGGATTAAATACATATTTGTTCCCTAGCAGTTTCTTGGGATATGCCGCATATGATCCTACTTGTACTCTGAATTCTACTTTAACATATTCGATACTGAAAGATTCGATTTGATCTATGATCCAACCAGATCCTTCCTGATCTTGCAACTCTGTCTCGTATCTTTCTAATATCGTTCCCACCCATAGATCAAATACTTCAGAGATTTCCTCTTCACTTACTAACTCAAACGCTAAATTTATCACAAATTGTCCATTTTGATCATCACCCGATATGTTTTGACGTAATGTCCTTATAACTATAATCGGGTGGATTCTGAGCGACATTGCTAGAGGTGATCTATCATACATATCTCGCATCTGATCTATAAAATAATCCCTATAAGCATGTAAATACATTCTTAACTCTCTGTTATAAGTTGAAGGAACACTATATTTCCTCACTGTATGCCTACCTCTAAAATTCTGGATGTGTGTGATAATTTCTGGTCTCTCATCATGTGAGGTAGTTGCTCTCTCATCTTCACCTCCACTATTGTGTGCGACATTACTGTCAGACACGTCATGTGAGGTAGTTGCTCTCTCATCATCTTCATTAATGGGGACAGAAGTATCCACACCTCCCGTCGCACCTCCGCGCTGTGAGGTACCAACACTAACAGAACTACCTGCACTCTCATCTTCATTCCCCGTCACACCTCCAAGCTGCGCGTCATTACTCTCAGTTTCATTCACAACAGTACCAGGTGTATTTCCTGCAGAGGAAAAAAGTATATCCAATTCATAACCCAAAAAAATATTTTTACAAATTACGTATTAAAATTTCAATGAATAGAACAAAATCTTTCACCGTTCTCGGTTTTTACATATTACGAATTAAGATTTTAATGAATAGAACAAAAATCTTTCTCGAGTGACTAACACAATTTTGCGATAAATATTTTTCACAACAGTTTTACAACAAAAGTAAAAGGCACTGATCACAATTTGGATACATACATGTTTGTACAGCCTTCTTCCATAATACATCTATGTGATCCCACTCATTCTGTAATTCTAACAACCTCTCATCGCCATGTACACCTCCTCTCTTGATTTCTAACGATCGTCGTCTTCTTATCGACAATCTCCTCTTCACTAATGCTTCCAAGTAATTCGCGTATATTCTTTTCTTATCCTCTGTTAAGAATTTCACTTATTAAAGCACTTTTCCAGTAAAAATTTCACTCGTATGCTCCAACAACAAAATTAACCCAAAACATTTTTTCCGTTATATCATTCCACTTGTTAAATAATATCTGTTTCACCACATATCACGATTTTCTAAGTACAACTTACCTTTCTCCATGATGTGTGTGGATTCACCGTTGGAAGATGAGGCTTGACGGATGGAAACACAATCCCCGCTCTGAGAGACTCCTTGACCTTATATGGGTCACCCCCAAAGTATTGCGTCATGATTTTTGTACAACCCCCTCCGGCGATAATCTCCTTACTGAACACTTGTGTCAACACAGGTCAGACAGACGGCCGCCATGAAATGGTGTTCACACCCAAGGTAGAAAATCACATAGTCATTACGTATCTCCTTACTGAACACCTGTGTCAACACAGGGCAGACAGACGCCATGAAATGGTGTTCACATCCAAGGTAGAAAATCACATGGTCATTACGTATCTCCTTACTGAACATCCGTGTCAATCGGTACCATAAACTAACTAATTTTGGTGAGGTAGTCCCGCTCCGCAATAGCAGGTTGCTCTGTGTCTCCTCCCTCATTAACTTAGCTGTTATATATCTTGAAAACCCATTAACACTTACAGTGTACAAGTCACCTCTCTATGGTAAACATAATCTCTCTCGACAGTACAATGAACTTGACAACATACACATCTGCTGACGTTGATATATTTCGTTATCCATCAAGGATTATCATTGCCGGTTATTCGAATAGTGGCAAATCTTATTTCACATCAAAATTAATAAAGTTATACCATGAGAAATTTCATAACATTATAATATGCGGGGTGACATCACACCCCTTAGAACAAGATTCAGAGATATCTTATAAATTAACATTAAGTAAAGATATTATCGACCCACAGAATGTCATTGCATCATCCGATGAAAATACAATAATTATTGTTGATGATCTATTTTTAAAAGCTGTAACAGGAAATTATTCTCGAATGTTTTACTAAAGGTAGACATCATAATATAAGCATTATTCTGATTACTCAAAATATATTTCACGGAGGACGATATAGTCGTACCATAGCTTTAAACCCCACGCATTTTGCTTTATTTAAAATGAGGGATCTTGGACAAGTAGAGATTCTGGGGCGACAAGTTTTCGGTAAAAATAAAGAATTTGTAAATATATATGAATCTGCCATAAATCGATCACCCTTTGGTTATTTATTCATAGACCTTGCATTAAATACACCAGAAGCATTACAGTTGCGAACCAATGTGTTACGTCAGGATTCCTACGAAATTGTATACCAATGGAGCGAGCAAAATTAATTGAAAAGGTTTATAGAGATCCTGGATCTGCTGGGTCATTCTCTGGGGTAAACAGTTTATATACAGCTGTAAAAAAGATTGATCCGTCCATAACCTTGAAAGAGGTCAGAAATTTCTTAAATTCAGAAATATCATATACTTTACATGTTCTTAAACCAAAGAAGTTTCCTGGCAGGAAAATAATTGCTCCCAAACCCAGAGTGATATTAACCTGTGATTTGGGTGATATGTCTAAATTATCCAGAAATAATGATGGATATAAATAAATTCTCGTGTGTATCGATGTTTTTCAAGATATTTACAAGCAGTACTCATGAAAAAGAAAGAAGGACCGAGCACTTTACATGCATTACAAAACATATTGGAGAATGATAAGGCGAATAATTTATCGAGATTATTTATAGATAAAGGGGGGGGGGAATTTCTAAATAAACAGATACAGAATTATCTCCAGAGTAATCATATATTTTCGAATGAAACTAAAGCTTCCATTGCAGAGAGAGTCTTGCAAACGTTGAAACGTAAATTATACAAGTATATGACAAGTGCAAATACATTTAATTATTCAAAAGTGTTAAATAGACTGGTAGATGCGTATAATTCAACTCCACACTCGGGGATTGATGGTAAAACCCCATAACCTCATAACCTTACTCTTTCCTGTATTCACTTTTAATTTTCTTCTTTTGCACACCCTACCAAATTCATCCACCAATCTCTGCAACTTCTCTTCAGAATATCCCAAGAGCACAGTGTCATCAGCAAAGAGCAACTGTGACAACTCCCACTTTATGTGTGATTCTTTATCTTTTAACTCCACGCCTCTTGTCAACAACCTCGCATTTACTTCTCTTACAACCCCATCTATAAATATATTAAACAACCACGGTGACATCACACATCCTTGTCTAAGGCCTACTTTTACTGGGAAATAATTTCCCTCTTTCCTACATACTCTAACTTGAGCCTCACTATCCTCGTAAAAACTCTTCACTGCTTTCAGTAACCTACCTCCTACACCATACACCTGTAGCATCTGCCACATTGCCCCCTTATCCACCCTGTCATATGCCTTTTCCAAATTCATAAATGCCACAAAGACCTCTTTAGCCTTATCTAAATACTGTTCACTTACATGTTTCACTGTAAACACCTGGTCCACACACCCCCTACCTTTCCTAAAGCCTCCTTGTTCATCTGCTATCCTATTCTCTGTCTTATTCTTAATTCTTTCAATAATAACTCTACCATACACTTTACCAGGTATACTCAAAAGACTTATCCCCCTATAATTTTTGCACTCTCTTTTGTCCCCTTTGCCTTTATACAAAGGAACTATGCATGCTCTCTGCCAATCCCTAGGTACCTTACCCTCTTTCATACATTTATTAAATAATTGCACCAACCACTCCAAAACTATATCCCCACCTGCTTTTAACATTTCTATCTTTATCCCATCAATCCCGGCTGCTTTACCCCCTTTCATTTTACCTACTGCCTCACGAACTTTCCCCACACTCACAACTGGCTCTTCGTCACTCCTACAAGATGTTATTCCTCCTTGCTCTATACACGAAATCACAGCTTCCCTATCTTCATCAACATTTAACAATTCCTCAAAATATCTCTCCATCTTCCCAATACCTCTAACTCTCCATTTAATAACTCTCCTCTCCTATTTTTAACTGACAAATCCATTTGTTTTCTAGGCTTCCTTAACTTGTTAATCTCACTCCAAAACTTTCTCTTATTTTCAACAAAATTTGTTGATAACATCTCACCCACTCTCTCATTTGCTCTCTTTTTACATTGCTTCACCACTCTCTTAACCTCTCTCTTTTTCTCCATATACTCTTCCCTCCTTGCATCACTTCTACTTTGTAAAAACTTCTCATATGCTAACTTTTTCTCCCTTACTACTCTCTTTACATCATCATTCCACCAATCGCTCCTCTTCCCTCCCGCACCCACTTTCATGTAACCACAAACTTCTGCTGAACACTCTAACACTACATTTTTAAAACCTACCCACACCTCTTCGACCCCATTGCCTATGCTCTCATTAGCCCATCTATCCTCCAATAGCTGTTTATATCTTTCCCTAACTGTCTCCTCTTTTAGTTTATAAACCTTCACCTCTTTCTTCCCTGATGCTTCTATTCTCCTTGTATCCCATCTACCTTTTACTCTCAGTGTAGCTACAACTAGAAAGAGATCTGATATATCTGTGGCCCCTCTATAAACATGTACATCCTGAAGTCTACTCAACAGTCTTTTATCTACCAATACATAATCCAACAAACTACTGTCATTTCGCCCTACATCATATCTTGTATACTTATTTATCCTCTTTTCTTAAAATATGTATTACCTATAACTAAACCCCTTCTCTATACAAAGTTCAATCAAAGGGCTCCCATTATCATTTACACCTGGCACCCCAAACTTACCTACCACACCCTCTCTAAAAGTTTCTCCTACTTTAGCATTCAGGTCCCCTACCACGATTACTCTCTCACTTGGTTCAAAGGCTCCTATACATTTACTTAACATCTCCCAAAATCTCTCTCTCTCCTCTGCATTCCTCTCTTCTCAAGTGCATACACGCTTATTATGACCCACTTCTCGCATCCAACCTTTACTTTAATCCACATAATTCTTGCATTTACACATTCATATTCTCTTTTCTCCTTCCATAACTGATCATTCAACATTACTGCTACCCCTTCCTTTGCTCTAACTCTCTCAGATACTCCAGATTAATCCCATTTATTTCCCCCCACCGAAACTCTCCCCTACCCCTCAGCTTTGTTTCACTTAGGGCCATGACATCCGACTTCTTTTCGTTCATAACATCAGCCATCATCTGTTTCTTGTCATCCGCACTACATCCCGCACATTCAAGCATCCCAGTTTTATAAAGTTTTTCTTCTCTTTTTAGTAAATGTCTACAGAGAAGGGGTACTAGCCCATTGCTCCCGGCATTTAGTCGCCTCATACGACACGCATGGCTTACGGAGAAAAATTCTTTTCCACTTCCCCATGGACAATAGAAGAAATAAAGAAGAACAGAGACTATGTAGAAAAAGGAGAAAAAACCTAGATGTATGTATATATATACATATGCATGTGCATGTCTGTGAAGTGTGACCAAAGTGTAAGTAGGAGTAGCAAGATATCCCTGTTATCTAGCGTGTTTATGAGACAGAAAAAGAAACCAGCAATCCTACCATCATGCAAAACAGTTACAGGTTTCTGTTTCACAGTCATCTGGTAGGACGGTAGTACTTCCCTGGGTGGTTGCTGTCTATCAGATATTTACCAAAGAGGTTACATACAGTGTTAACTCTGGTGTATCAGACAGACTTTATACACATCACAACACAGAGATGGTGGTGAAAAAACACATTATAACAGTGAGGAACTTTCACCTGTGAAACAAACTTCTTCATTCAATAGTTACCTTCTACAATTGTGTGTTTTTCAGCACTTACTGACTTTGTGCTATATATCTCTGCAACATAGTGCACCACAACATTCAGTGTGCCATATACCTCTGCAACATAGTGCACCACAACATTCAGTGTGTCATATACCTCTGCAACATAGTGCACCACAACATTCAGTGTGCCATATACTCCTGCAACATAGTGCACCACAACATTCAGTGTGCCATATACCTCTGCAAACATAGTGCACCACAACATTCAGTGTGCCATATATCTCTGCAACATAGTGCACCACAACATTCAGTGTGTCATATACCTCTGCAACATAGTGCACCACAACATTCAGTGTGCCATATACCTCTGCAACATAGTGCACCACAACATTCAGTGTGCCATATACCTCTGCAACATAGTGCACCACAACATTCAGTGTGCCATATATGTTAACATTCATACATTACAGTACATAACAACAGTATGATAAACATTAACACACAGTCGTACTGGCCAGGTTGTGGCGTCGTATTGACCAGGTTGTGGCGTCGTATTGACCAGGTTGTGGCGTCGTATTGACCAGGTTGTGGCGTCGTATTGGCCAGGTTGTGGCGTCGTACTGGCCAGGTTGTGGCAGCCACCACCAAAGTTCTTATTGTCAAGAGATGGAATCATCAAGTTGACAGTTTTTATGTTCATCACCGAAAGTTTTTGTTTTGCATCTGTGGTGGTGAATGTTTTTATGTCATTAATGAATTTATTCTACTTAAACAAAGTGCTCATTAAGATGATTTATAAGAATATTTTCTCTGTCTTAAAAAGAAGTCTCTCATATTTACATCCTTTCCCAAAATATTTCATCCAAATATTGTAACCCTCATTCAATTTTCTTAAGAAATTTGAAATTATATAATTAAGAATTTTCTTAAGTCTCTTACATTATTATATACTACTGTTTAATTTATACAATGATATTGGAGAGTGCAGATATGTTTCTGAGAACGTTTACACATGTATGTATATATGTGTGTTGGTAGCATGGTGTTTGTAGTGATGTTTATGTTGGTAGCATGGTGTTTGTAGTGATGTTTAGTTGGTAGCATGGTGTTGGTAGTGATTTTATGTTGGTAGCATGGTGTTTTGTAGTGATGTTTATGTTGGTAGCATGGTGTTTGTAGTGATGTTTATGTTGGTAGCATGGTGTTTGTAGTGATGTTTATGTTGGCAGCATGTTGTCTATAGTGATGTTTATGTTTGTAGCATGGTGTTTGTAGTGATGTTTATGTTGGTAGCATGGTGTTTGTAGTGATGTTTATGTTGGTAGCATGGTGTTTGTAGTGATGTTTATGTTGGTAGCATGGTGTTTGTAGTGATGTTTATGTTGGTAGCATGTTGTCTATAGTGATGTTTATGTTGGTAGCATCGTGTTTTGTAGTGATGTTTATGTTGGTAGCATGGTGTTTGTAGTGATGTTTATGTTGGTAGCATGGTGTTTGTAGTGATGTTTATGTTGGTAGCATGGTGTTGGTAGTGATGTTTATGTTGGTAGCATGGTGTTTGTAGTGATGTTTATGTTGGTAAACATGGTGTTTAGTGATGTTTATGTTGGTAGCATGGTGTTTGTAGTGATGTTTATGTTGGCAGCATGTGTCTATAGTGATGTTTATGTTGGGAGCATGGTGTTTGTAGTGATGTTTATGTTGGTAGCAAAGGTGTTTGTAGTGATGTTTATGTTGGTAGCATGGTGTTTGTAGTGATGTTTATGTTGGTAGCATGGAGTTTGTAGTGATGTTAAGTTGGTAGCATGGTGTTTGTAGTGATGTTTATGTTGGTAGCATGGTGTTTGTAGTGATGTTTATGTTGGTAGCACGGTATTTGTAGTGATGTTTATGTTGGTAGCATGGTGTTTGTAGTGATAGTTTATGTTGGTAGCATGGTGTTTGTTGTGATGTTTATGATGGTAGCATGGTGTTTGTAGTGATGTTTATGTTGGTAGCATGGTGTTTGTAGTGATGTTTATGTTGGGAGCATGGTTTGTAGTGATGTTATGTTGGTAGCATGGTGTTTGTTGTGATGTTTAAGTTGGTAGCATGGTGTTTGTAGTGATGTTTATGTTGGTAGCATGGTGTTAGTAGTGAGTTTATGTTGGTAGCACGGTATTTGTAAAGGGTGTTTATGATGGGACGCATGGTGTTGTAGTGATGTATTATGTTGGAGCATGGTGTTTGTTGTGATGTTAAGTTGGTAGCATGGTGATTGTAGTGATGTTTAAGTTGGTAGCATGGTGTTTGTAGTGATGTTTATGTTGGTAAACATGGTGTAATGTAGTGATGTTTATGTTGGTAGCCACGGTATTTGTAGTGATGTTTATGTTGGTAGCATGGTGTTTGTAGTGATGTTTATGTTGGTAGCATGGTGTTTGTTGTGATGTTTATATTGGTAGCATGGTGTTTGTAGCGATGTTTATGTTGGTGCCATGGTGTTAGTAGTGATGTTATATGTTGTAGCATGGTGTTGTTGTGATGTTTATGTTGGTAGCATGGTGTTGTTGTGATGTTTATGTTGGAGCATGGTGTTTGTAGTGATGTTTATGTTGGTAGTATGGTGTTTGTAGTGAGTTTAATGTTGGTAGCATGGTGTTTGTAGTGATGATTATGTTGGTGCATGGTGTTTGTAGTGATGTTTATGTTGGTAGCAGGTGTTTGTAGTGATGTTTATGTTGGTAGCATGGTGTTGTTGTGAGATTATGTTGGTAGCATGGTGTTTGTAGTGATGTTTATGTTGGTAGCATGGTGTTTGTTGTGAATGTTTATGTTGGAGCATGTGTTTGTAGTGATTTTATGTTGGTAGCATGGTGTTGTAGTGAGTTTATGTTGATAAGCATGGTGTTTGTTGTGATGTTTATGTTGGTAGCATGGGGTTTGTAGTGATGTTTATGTTGGTTGCATGGTGTTTGTAGTAATGTTTATGTTGGTAGCATGGTGTTTGAGTGATGATTATGTTGGTAGCATGGTGTTTGTAGTGATGTTTAATGTTGGTAGCATGGTGTTGTAGTGATGTTTAGTTGGTAGCATGTGTTTGTAGTGATGTTTATGTTGGTAGCATGGTGTATTGTAGTGATGTTTATGTTGGTAGCATGGTGTTTGTAGTGATGTTATGTTGGTAGCATGGTGTTGTAGTGATGTTATGTAGGTAGCATGGGTTTTGAGTGATGTTTATGTTGGAACATGGTGTTGTTATGAAGTTAGTTGGTAGCATGGGGTTTAGTGATTTTATGTTGGTAGCATGGGTTTGAGTGATGTTTATTTGGTACATGGTGTTTGTAGTGAGTTATTTGTAGAAAAAGTGAAAAGTAATCGAAGAAAACTTATAAGAACTATAGAAATTCACAATAGAAGAGCACAGTTCTGTGGTCCCGCTGTCAGCCTGACTGCCTGCTGACCGGCTAACTCTGCTGGGCAGCCTGGGGGACTTGCTCTCAGCCTGGGTGACTGCTGGGCAGCCTGGTGACTCATGCTGTAGCCTAGGGTGACTCTGTTGTCAGTCTGGCTGACTCGCTCTCAGCCTGGAGACTTTGTGCTGAGTTTAGGGGTAAGTAGATAGATGAGATACAGAAGAGTGACGCCATAGAAAGATAAGATCCATGTGAAACATATAGTACGCATGGAGAAAGACTAGACCAGAATCATGTAGCTCGCCAGGAGAATGAAGTGAGAGATGATACAGATAGAGGACTCCAGTGTAGAAATCCGATCATAAACTGAAGAATCCAGGTGAAAAGACTACAATAAACATAATGTACGCCAGGTGATAAAGTGACGCAGCAGTGAGAACAGAAAGGACGCACAGGTATGAAAGACGAGCATTAGAATAGAATTGACGCCTGGTAGATAAGTGACGTATCATAAACAGAAATGACGCCCAGGATAAAGTACGAGATGAAACAGAAGGTCTCCATAATAAATGTCCGATAAGAAACAGTGAAGGACGCCCAGTGAGGGAAAAGACTATAAGTGAAAACAGAAGTACGCCATTGTATAAATACGAGCAGAAACATAAGTACTCCAGGATAGAAGTGACTAGCATGAACAGAATGTACTGCCCAGGAGTGAAAAGACGTGCATAAACAGAATTACTTCACAGTAAAAGAGTGACGAGCTGAAACCGAAGTTACGCCAGGGAATACGATCAGAAACAGATAGTGACGCGAGAGAAAGACTAGCATAAAAAAGGATACCACCCCTGAGGCCCCGACCCCCACCGTCCGCTCCCCAACACTGCCGCAATCCCACAAACACCCACCAGCCTCCCCCGACAGTGGATCCCGCTGTACCGCCTGCCCTGCCCACATGCCTGACCGCCTAGCTCACACTGCAGTCAGCCAGGGGCCACTGCATCTCAGACCAGGGTGACAAGCTGTCAGCCAGGTGAGCCACTTCTTGACCGCAGGGTGACTCTGATGTCAGTCTGGCTGACACAGCCACATGCCTGCGAGACTCCTCTGCAGTCCGCCTGGCTGACACAGCTCACAGCCTAGGGTGACACAGCTCTCAGCCTGGTGACTCTGCTGTCACCTGGGTGACTCTGCTGTCTAGCCTGGTGACTCTGCTGTCCAGCCTGTCCTGACCATCTGCTGCAGCCAGGATTGACTCTGCTGTCATCCTGGCTGACTCTGCTGTCATTCCTGGCTACCTCTGCTGTCATCCTGGCTGACTCGCAGTCCAGCCAGGCAGACTCTGCTGTCAGCCTGGCTAATCCTCTGGCTGTCAGCCTGTGTGACTCTGCTCTCACCTGGGTGACTTCTGAGTCTCAGCCTGGGTGACTCTGCTGACCAGCCTTGTGACACTGCTGTTCAGCCTGGCTTGACAGCTGCTCTCAGCCTGGGTGTACTCTGACAGTCACCAGGTGAACTCCAGCTCTCACCTGGGTGACTCTGGCTCACAGCCTGGTGACTCAGCTGTCAGCCGGGTGACTCTGATGTCGCCAGGTGTGACCCATTCTGCTGTCCGCCTGCTGACTCTGATAGTCAGCCTGGTGACCAGCTGTCAGCCAGGCTGACTCTGCAGTCAGCCTGGCAACCTTCTCTCATCCTGGATTGACTCGCTCTCAGAGCCTGGGTGACTCAGCTGTCAGCCTGGGTTGACCTGCTGTCAGCCTGGCTGACCTCTGCTGTCACCAGTCTGACTCTTGCATGTCAGCCTGGCAGACTCTGCTGTCAGCCTTGGCTGACTCTGCTGCAGCCTGTCTGACTCGCCTGTTCAGCCTGTCTGACTCTGCTGTCAGCCTGCAGACATCTGCAGTACAGCCTGGCCAGACCTGCGTCAGCCTGGCTGACTCTGCTGTCAGCCTGGCTACTCTGCTGTCAGCCTGTCTGACTCTGCTGTCACCGGTGACTCGCTGTCAGCCATGGCAGACTCTGCTGTCACAGAGAGTCAGCCAGTCATAAAGAAATAAAGAATGTATTAAGATTGAAGTGTGTGACACAGATTGAATAAAGTACTGGAATAGTTCATGAGGATTTTGTTCATAATGTTTATCAAAGAAGAAAAGAGGAAAAACTTTTACGAATGTATTAATTAGCATGGAAAATAATGTTGAACCAGACAGTAAGTGTGTGTCAGAATTATGATCAGTAAAGATGATAGGTAAAGTGTGTGTTCAGAATTATGATCACTGAAGTGATGGTAAAGTGAGTGTCAGAATTATGACACAGAAGTGATGGTAAAGTGTGTGTCAGAATTATGTCAGTGAAAGTGAAGGTACAGTGATGTCAGAATTATTATCAGTAAATGATGGTAAAGTGTCTGTCAGAATTATGATCACTGAAGTGATGGTAAAGTGTGTGTCAGAAATTATGATCTGCTGAATGATGGTAAAGTTGTGTGTCAGAATTATGATCACGTGGAAGTGATGGTAAAGTGGTGCCCAGAATTATATCACTGCAGTGGATGTACAGTGTGTGTCAGAATTATACCGTGAAGTGATGGTAAAGTGGTGTCCAGAATTATGATCACTGAAGTGATGTCAAGTTGTGTGTCAGAATTTTGAATCAGTGAAGTGATTGTAAAGTAGTGTGTCAGAATTATGATCAGTGAAGTGATGGTAAAGTAGATTGTCAGAATTATGATCAGTGCAGTGATGTTAAAGTGTGTGGTCAGAATTATGAACAGAGAAGTGAGGTAAAGAGAGATGACAGAATATGGTCACTGTGAAGTGATGGTAAAGTGTGTGGTCAGAATTATGATCACTGAAGAGATTGGTAAAGGTGGTGTCAGAATTATGATCACTGAAGTGATGGTAAAGTGTGTGTCAGACTTATGATCCCAGAAGTGAGGGTAAAGTGTTTGACGCTTAAGACACAGAAAGTGATGGATAACGTGAGAGTCCAGAATTAAAGATCACTGCAGTTGATGGTAAAGTGTCTGTCAGAATTATTATCACTGAAGTGATGGTAAAGTGTGTAGTCCAGAAATATGATCAGTAAAGTGATGGTAAAGACAAATATGCGCATCACAACTTATCTATCATCCGACTCTTACACAACACACTACCAAACATCCACTGCCAACCATCTGCTACCAACCATCTACTACCAACCATCCACTACCAACCATCCACTACCAACCATTCCACACCAAACAACCCCTACCACCATCCACTACCATCCATCCACTACCAACCATCCACTACCAACCATCCCCTTACCAACCAACCATTGACCTAACCATCCATAACCAACCCAACCACATTATGGTAATCAGGGACTCGCATGTGTCTATACTAGTGTGAACACTAATTTAGCGTTTTATGTGAATGTTGATAATTGTTCCTATTCTATTCTTCTCCTTTTTTTTTTTTTTCACAGGGTTGACAAGGCTAGGTTAAGGATCCCTATCTTTATTGACAAGCTATTTATAGGTTAAGGAATCCTAACTTTATTGACCAGCTAAGACAGTTACCTACATCAGCTCATTGAAAGCATTTTTATTGTTAAGACATATACAAGTAGGAACAGGAATGAAGTTTGAGCCATCTGTGAGCCAGCATTTTTATTTGATCAACGACTTTATCTCCTCTTACACTCTCTCTCTCTCCTCTCTCTTCACAACACAGAAATCAACTTGTTCATTAAATGTTCTAACCCATATCAGTCTGTTTCAGTACGTGTTCTTTAGCGCACATCGACATATAAATATGAAATATAAAAGCAGGAAAGATTCCAGTCATCTTGAATTTCTAAGAAAAACAAATCTTGAATTATTGCTTTGCTGGCTTAACCGAAAATCTTGTCTTAATCAAGTAATTGAATGGTTCACAAACAAACTTGCTACATTATTTACTCAAGGGGTCCTACCATTAATTCTACATGGATACTCACAGGTCTCTCATATCTTCATATCACATTTTTCTTAAACCATCGAGTTGGTCTGTTTCATTTAATGTCATCTTGGAGATGACAATCATAATTTATACTTATCCAAGCTGTGTCACCTTGTAGTTGTTGACAAGTGGTAAAAGGCAACACTAGAAAAATTAAACTATATTAGAAACACAGAGAGTGTGAAAAGAAAAAATGAGAGAAGATGTGGATGATAAGTGAGAAGAAAATCAAGTCCTTCTTTCTACTTTAAGGACACTACCAAAATCTGATCTTATCAGACTCCTTTAAATTATAATGTTATTAAGATAGAAGTTAGCTAGTAGCTGTGATGATTCTTCTGTACCAAGATTCCATGGTAATAGATATACAACTTGTCAGACAGAGCAAACAAAATGAAATCTTGAGCAGAGACAATCACTATATCCTACTTGTTACTCCTGAATCCAAATATTGGTCGTGACCTACTCTTGCATACTCCAGAACCAAAATATTGGGCGTGACCTACATGCATACTCCTGTATCCATATATTGGGGCGTGACCTACTTCCACTTGGGAATACTGCCTCCAGTGACACGGCCTTCGTCTGCTGCAACTCGCTGACTCTAGTATAATAAACACAACTCCTTTCCCTAGCTGTTGCTTCAGATTTTTTGAAGAGTGACGGTGGCTCATCACCTGCTCCCAGGCGAGGGACTGATTACCTCATCCCACCTGTCTGCAGTATATATTTTTATAACAGTCTTCATATTATGCTCATGTATTGATTGATAAAGTCAATGGATGGCGAAACATACTAAAGATACCAGATGGTTTTGATAAATGAGCACTTGTGCAACATCTGGGTATCTCTATTCTAGAAACGTTTCGGCACTGGCACTGTGGCTTTTTCAGAGTCCAATGAAGATAAAGAGTGGAAGATGAGGAGGATTATTTGAGGGAAATCTGTATACACAACCTTCCAACAGTGGTGTTGTCCACTAGTGAACGTGTTTTCCGCTACCACTGCCCCCACCTCATCAGCCAACAGTATATAAGTAATAATGTAGGTAAAATAATTACCGACAAAATGTAAAAAGTAAAAGACAAAAGTGCAACTAAAGTGGCCTTTTAATGTGGCAGGCGTTTCGCTCTCAGGAGCTTTGTCAAGCCGGTACAAACAGAATCTGGACACAGAGGGTAATATATAGCTCAGAGTGAGGTGCAATACTAGTGGTTGGTAGTAGTAGTAGAAGTAGTAATAAATATATATATATATATATCTAATATATATATATATAAATAATATATATAAATATATATAAATATATATATATATAATTTATATATATATATATATATAATAATATATATATATATATAAAGTTTGTAGTTAGTAATAACACAATATGGTATGATAAATTATACACATGTGCAGCTCATGGGTATCCTTCTTATTGAGAAACTAAAATCGGAGTTGCTTTATGTAGCAGATAAAAGAAACTTGCTCAGTAGCTGCACATACCTCATTTTAATTATAATTCACCGGGCTGTTAAAAATTGAAAACCAACAAACCAACTTTTCTGAAGTTATTAGAGAAACTTTGGATGGAAAAATTGATGTCTGACCATGACTGTAATATTATATTATAGATGGAATACGGATGCCGAGAAGTTGATGAGTAAAGACAGAGTTGCAAATCCAGGAATCTTTAATATGACGAAACTTCGCCTGGCGCTGCAGCTTCAATCAGTCGAATGCACAGATAGAATACAGAATGCTGGAGGCATCAGCTTTTGATGGAAGACGAAGTAGACGAGTGGAGTGGTAATCTGTAAGTAATCAGTCCTTCCCCTAGGTGCAAAACTGATCAGTCTCTTAGCCAAAAAAGACTGATCATATTGCACAAACGCTGAAGTCTCCAGGATTCTGAATCATCTCTGTATTCGTGTCCAGTAATATTCGTAGCGTCGCCAATGGGGATTTTATACTTATCAACGACTTTAGTTTTCCCTCCTCTCTGGTGATAACATCACAACAACAGAGATTGTTTATGTTCTCTCGTATGCAGGTTTTGACAGCGGCAGTGTGTGCGTGTGGTGCGTGTGTGTGTGTGTGTGTGTGGTGTGTGTGTGACCCGCGACAGTTTTGCGGTCACTCCGTCAGGACGTTCTACTGTCAGCGGCGTGTTAGCCGCCCCAGTATGGTGTCAGACGTTGTCACTGCGCGCGAGTGCCCCTCATCTCATACTTGCACAATAAACAACAATTAAGGCAAGGCAGAACATCCCTCTACAAGCAGTGAATACGAAATCATAGGGGATTTATTTACGTTCTCAGCCGCAGCTCCACACCTTAATACAGTGACTAGGAAGAGGAGTTCACCAAGGCTTTATATACGACGATTCAACCCACGGTGGAGCCTTACCAAGATGTTCATCAGCAGTGACGTTAAATTACGAGACTATAACAATGGTATATAATACCGACAAACAAATATGTAAGACACATGTGTAGCAGTTCGGTAATCTTTATTTCGGAACATCGGATACCAATGGTCCTCTTCAGCTCCAGTGAAGAAACGGTGGAAGATGAGTCGACTCCATTCTGTGAAGACGTATTGCCTCAAGCTCCACCTCATCCCTCGATCTCTTGTATCAGGACCCGGAAGAACCACTGGCGGAGAACGTTTCCAAAGCAGGTGGGGGGGGGGGGGGGGAGGGGGTGAGATACCCAAATGTTGCATAAAGTGACTCATTACAACGATAGAAATCAGTCAAGTTCCATCACCCTCGAAAACTACGTTTTCGAGGGTGATGCACAGTCCTTCACATTTTTTCCACGCTCACCACGCAGTAATATAAGTCTCCATTCTGAAGCTTCAGCTTTAACTGATTGTTCCAGACTATGAAGCAAGAAACTCTCCTCCACGCTGAGAGACTGACCCACCTCAATTAACTTCTTCGAGGGTGATGGACATGATTACATCGTCTCTATAACCTACACTGCTTTCGCTGCCTACCTCCGTATTCAACTGAAGAGGCCTACTCAGGAAGGTTTCCCAAAACAACAGATAAAAAACATTATTTATACAAAAACTAGGAATAGGAACATAGAAGGAAGCAGAAGACAGCAGATGAGAGTAGTCGAACCACTGCTTCTCATAATAGAAATGAAATCAAGCAAAATATGTCCAGTGGAAAAAGTCATAAACATAGCAGTCCTAAACTAAAGCTCGGTTATACGAATTTTTGGCAGTCCCGTTTTTTTATTTGAAATTAGTCCGCATGAATGCAGAGTGTGAGGACACAAAATCAATGCTAATACATTGAACTCCCAACCATTGAAGACACATTTAAACAAATCCTGCGGGAAAATGACAAAAATCCCTTACTTTATAAAGATAAATGTCTAAAATCTTGAGATTTTAGCTATACTTCGCATCGGCTACGTGAATGAGCTGTTATTTGTGAGAATAATCTTGTAAGTGACCAATGTTTATTATTGTAATCGTAAACTCGTTTAGAGTTTCTACGTATTGCCAAGGGTAAATATTTAGCTATGAGATCGTATTATATGAAAGAGCTAATACCTTAATGAGATCTTACAAAACACCCGTCATAACCTCAGGAATTTTCATTTTTTGCCCAACCGTTCATAAAACAGGCATGGAGTACACAATAAACTAGCCGACAGGCTAGTTTATTATGTCAACTCTTTCAGAGTCAACTGATTCAGCATCCCACAGGACAGATGCATAGACAAAAAAAATAATGTCAGCCAGCTCCACAGTGGTTGTCTCCCAGAAGCAAAACGCAATACTGTAAATCCCACCTACCACTGACTATGCCCCTCGTCTGCTACACGTCCTTATCCACAGCCGCCTATATAACCGCCAGTCTTCTTACCTTTGCTCCAGATTCTCCTCCACCACGATGCTGTGAACACTAACTCCAAGGCTGAGGGACTGATTGCCTTATCTTTTGTATATAGTTCTACTGTCTTCTAATTATGTCCTAAAATCTGTATTGATAAAGCCACTGGATGGTGAAACGTCTACAATAAAGATATCCAGATGTTGTACACGTGTCTTAACTTTTATACCCCCACTCTGTTTTGTCTTGACATCCAACTTTTCGTGACATCTTCCTCATCATATTTCCGTTTCTTTCTTCGATTCTTCACGCGATCTCACCAGAATCGCTCTACTCACTGCTTCACTGTTAACTACCAGTCACCGTAACTGTTTTGCTTCGCTTTTCCTTCAGACACCACAGTTGCTCTGATCAGTGCCCCGATATTTTTCGAAATGCCTTATCTCATATGTTATCTGATCTACAACCCAGCGTGATAACTAGTGCCCCAAAAGAAAATGATTTTACTAGAGGTTAGCGCCGGTTACTGCTGCGAATCTAGGAGAGTTACCCTTCCCCCACTTGTACATAGTTTATAATGCAACCAGCTCTTGTTCCGTCTAGGGAACTTGTTTTAATGACTCTTTTAACACTCGTAATAAAGGAATGTAACATTTCAATAGAATGCCGAGATTTAATCCTTCGGATCATCACTCCTCATGTCTCCAGCCCGGTGAAAGCATTTCCTATTTAAGGAACTAGTAAACACACTCTGCAGTACTGTAGTAGAGTGCTGGACTTGAAATCTGAAGACT
>NW_026491746.1:0-12764 GCF_026875155.1 Cherax quadricarinatus
AACCAAGAAGACTTTCCACAGAGGCTCAAGAAAAAACTTGGACTGTACCCAAGTATGTATAGTTAATATCAAGCACTGTTTGTATGGGTGTGAGGCATGCGCGTCTTTAAACATTGGTGCAGGGAGGAAGCTGGAGACAGTAGAGATGTGTTAAGGGCTCCAATTTTGTGGTGAGAGACTATTATGCTGAGTCTGAGGAGGGGTTGACTGAGAGAGTTAGGACAGATAGAGAAGCCAAAGCAAAAATAGGATGATAGGACGAATGTATAATCTGGGGAAGAGGGAAAAGGGGTAGGGATCTCTCACAGGAAAGGTTGGAGGAAGAGAGATAAAGGAGAGGGTTTTTGAATGCTAGGACGCTGGGACATCCAACAGGCTATATGCGAGTGTCTTAAATGGCAGTGAGTGGAGTTCATTACGTTCGCTTGCACTCCAATCAGAAAAGCCGAGGAACATTTATGAAAGAATTAGAAAACACTAGTTAGTTGGTCTTGAGTTCTGGGAGGTGGGAAGTAGTACCAGCACACTGAAGGAAGGGATATGTTGGCAGTTCAGTGGGGCATTCTGAGAAATCTATGATGTTAGCATGCTTCTGGAAGACAGTAATTGAATGATGTGATGGTGAAAGTGTCTTCTCCATTTTCAAGTCACCCTATCACTGGTGGAATCCCATGGGAGTCTACCTGGGATGAGAGATCCGGGGGTCAACGCCCCGCGGCCCGGTCAGTGACCAGGCCTCTGGTCGGATTCAGAAACTGATCAACCAGGCTGTTGGTGCTGGCTTGCACGCCAAACCAACGTACGAGTGCCACAGCTGGCTGATCGGAACTGAAGATAGGCAGTGCTAAATAAAACTCATTATTAAAAGAATTACCATACAATTAAATCTTTATTTTTATTTACACCCATACTGCGTGTGGTCTAGTGAGGTGATTTGTACCTTCCTCGACTTTCCTATTCTCGGATATCCTTAACTCGACGCCATTATCACATATGGGGATAAGGGCGAGTTTAGCTGATCCAGGCCAAACAGCGCCCCAAGCCAGCCAGTGAGGCCAAGGCTACATCTGTTCTGAATCCAGAATGCCCTTTGGAACGTTCTACAGTGTTCCGGGCCGTACGCATTAACAAGTAGTACAGTTGTGGGTAGAAACTCTTCGAGACGACTGTGAGCCAAGGGAATGACGCATGAAAATTGCAGCTGCGCGACGCTCGCAGGCACTACACCCATATTGCCGCTCTGTGTCTAGCGAGGTTAATATCCTTGTCCTTGTCCTTCTCCTTCCTCGATTTGGACTCAGCCGTTCGCCTCTATTTGCTTGTGGTATAGAGGCGGGTTTAGCCAGAACCCCAGTGGGTGCTTGAGTGCCCGTGTCCTCTGTGACCGCACTCCGCATCTGTCGAGTGTCGTCCTGTGTGCTGCCTGCATGCTGCAAGCAGGTGTCCGGGTGGTTGGCGCGGGATAGGCGAAGCACAGTCAAGCAAGCTTGAGGCTGGCACTTAGAAGCTAGCAGAATGGGCTAAGGGCAGCCTGCAGTTATCTGTCTAGGGCCAGCATGTCTGTATACGTTTCAGTGCTGCTGAGACCAGATACTCGTGTGTTCCTGTAGTGCTTGAGAACAATTTGACGAGCATTGCAGTGCTGACATTTTGTGTGGGCATGCCAGAGGTTCACTTATAAAACATAGTAAGAGCCTTTGCGTTGATTGGCTGTACACCAGTGAACATTCATTATGTCATACGATGTGCTAGAAGTGTTAAGTGACTAGCTTTCCCAACAGTTAATTGTCATTTGTGAGCCTGTATTAAGACTTTAAAGGTCAGAAGGGTGGTACTTCAGTGTAGCGACTCTTTTACACTGTGAGTTAAATCAGTGTAATACATGCCTGCTCAGTGTAAAACAGAACTATTAAATATGGTTACATGTTAAGTTGCTTGTCCTAGTTTCATTGTTGTGTTTTCTAATACATTTTCTGCTCAGACTGAAACTTTACTGCTAAATTCCAGTAAATATTTCAAATTGCAGTGTTCATCTGTGTGTAGAGTGGTGTAACTTATGCTTGTATTTTTACTGTGAAACAAGCTTACTTCTGCATAATGTTTCAGTTTATGAATACTTTTCTCTTGAGTAATTCGGTTACCTTTCCAAAATGTGTTAAGGCAAGAGTCAGCGGTTAAATCTTGTTCCTTGACCATGTCTATCTGGTGGGTCTGAGCGCTAGTTGAAAATGTAATAGTAACATTTGCAATTTCATTATACTTCTAGTTTATACATTGTGTAAATTGTTTTAGACTATTTGAGCAACTGGATTGCTAGTGTTTAACTTCTGAGTACACCAATTTAATGACTGCAGATCACCGTACTGACAATATTAATAATACACATTAAAACGTGGTAACTCCAGAAGCTGGACTAGTGTGTGACCTGAGAAGTTGAGTGTGTTTATTACGACCAGCGATGTAACACTCTCACGCTAATTTACATCAACAAAAGTGTATTCTATAGTAGTAAAAGAGTGGAACACTTGGTAGCTACTGGTAGCACTGGTCATACATTAGTAACGTGTGTGTAAGTGAGATTGTTTAGGTACTGTCACTATTACAGCTGCACACTATGCTTGCATACATGTATAACATAGTAACGTCGGTGAGTTACCCAGAATGGGACCAAGGAAGTCGACAGCGTGATTTAGACTCATTGTATTGTAACATTACCTAGGTTTTTTATTTTATTTTTTTTTTGTTTTTAATAATACTGTTTACAATCTACGGTGGCGGTAAGAGATTGGGCTTCAACAATGTCATTGTGATGTCTGGTTATCAGTTATTACTCAGTGAAGAGTGACATAATGTGGCAGTAGCCTGAACTGAATCAAGTGACGTTATCAGTTGAATTTGAAACCTCATGTTTCATGGTGATGATATGTCAGAATTCTATTTTTATGCTCATTATTACCTTTTGTCTCTCCTCTTCTCTCTTTTCAATGTAATTTGTGATAAGGTGTAAGACATCGCCTGTACCATCATTATATCATTATATGTACAATATTATTAACCACACATACAAGAGGTCTCTGAGTGTGTTTTTGTGGGTGTGTGTCGATTGAGTGGTGGTGGTCTGGGTTGATGTATGGTTGGAGGTGTTCATTGAACTTGAGCACTTGTGTCTTGTGATCTAATTTGGACTTCTGACTTGTAGTGAATATTTGCTCTTGCATAAGCTATAAGGGAAAGATAAGCGAGGAATTCTGTGATGTGAGTCTTACACCAGATATCATCACTGGCAAACAGGCAACTGTCATAGAGGAACCTATTTCTGCAGTGATGGTAAATGATGATAGCTTCCAGACCTTTAAAAGTAACAAAAGAGAAAAAGTGAGAAAGGGCTAGAGCGTCGACGTAGTCAGACTCACTTGACTCGTACACAATGTGATACTAAACGTCCTTGGTGCACAGAGGCTGCAAGAAGTCTTTCTTCAAAGGAAGAATGTGTTAAGCTGAACTTCCCTGACAACACCCCGCTGCCTGCTAAGTGTGCATGGCTAATGGAAGCTGTAAACAAGCATCCTAACTCAAGGATCCAATTTAGGAAAAACACACACAACTTTGTGTTTGTGGAACAGAATAAAGAGCTGATCAATGATCTACTTAGTACACCTTATGGGATATTAAGCTGCTCCGACCTCCATCAGACACTCACCACTTTAAAAAATGGGTCAGTATCATAATCTTTGGATACCCTCTCTGCATGGACCCATCCCCATCTGACTCTAAGTGAGCATATCATCAAGCCTAAAAGACTTAAAGGAAAATCCCAAATTATTGCCAGTTGGGTGGGTCCTGTGCCCCTCCCCCGGAATATCTGGGTGCATGGTTTACGTTTCCTAAACATCGAAGTGTACCTACCCCCTAAACGTAGGTGTTACAAATGCCAGCACTATGGCCATGTTGCAGTAGACTGTGGAATACTACATTCTTGGTGTGGTAAGTGTGCTGGGAAACATTCCACTAGAGAATGCACAGTAGGCCCTGACAGCCGAAAATTTAAGTGTATTAACTGTAAAGAAGTTGGGGTTACAGTTTCCCACAAGGACTGCAGTCAGAACCCAAACAACCTTCGATGTAAACCTGATAACATCCTTTAATGGTAACTGAGGATGGGCCATCCAGTCTACCACAGCCAGATCTGAGACTGAACCTCTGCAAAGTGTGCAAGAACCCCACCTCACTGCAAAATTCCTGGTGATACCAGAATGCCATCACACACACCAGCTGTGGAGGAGCAGCCACCCTGCTAGCACATATGAAATACTGGCGCCCCTACAATACCTTTCTAACCTTAGGGAAGAGTTTGTCAACCCCCTGGTATTGAGTTTTCGTGGATGGGCGGAAGTAGAGTATCCTGCACACTGAAGGAAAGGGTTATGTTGCAGTTCAGTGGGCCATTGAAACTTATGATGTTAGCATGCTTCTGGCAAGACAGTTAATTGCAATGAGTGATGGTGAAAGTGTTTTCCATTTTCATAGTCACCTATCTTGGTGGAACTGGTGTTTACCTGGAGAGAGTCGGGGGTCCTTCGCCCCCGCGGCCCGGTCTTGTGCCAGGAACTCCTGGTGGATTCAGTTGACCTGGATCAAAAAGGATGTTGCTGCTGGCTGCACGGCAGAAAACCAGCCAACGTACGAGGCCCAGCGCTGCATCGGTACTGAAGATAGAAAGTGCTAAAAAAACTCGTTTAAAAGAAATTACCATACAATTAAATTTTATTTTATTTACACCCATAATGCGTGTGTCATAGTGCAGGTGAATGTCCTTCCTCGACGTTCCTATTCACCGGTATCACTTAACTCGTCCCATTATCATAAATATGGGATAAGGGCGAGTTTATCTGATCCAGTGCCCAAACAGCGCCCCAAGCCAAATAGCTTTTTGATCTATATGTTTAGGTGAGGCAGAGGTAGTGCATTAGTTGAGGCATTAAATCAGAATATTATATAGAATGGAGATGTAAGAACTCCTTCACTGCGGTGTACCTAAAGACATATATTTTTCTTTAGAAGCACTTCTGAAGCCTTGGTAATAGGACAGAGGATACTATGTTTGTCAGGTATCCTATTATCCAGCAGAGGTAGCATTCCACCAATCATTCACTTTTTGGCTTTTCATGTAGTATATCGGTTTGTTCGCTATTCAAATTAGATTTTTGATCAAGAAAAGTAGGTAATATATTGTAGTGGTTGTGTGCAGTGAGAAAGGTGGAAATACATACTGACACTTTTACCTTTCATTGAACCCATAGAGGTAGGGGGAAAGTTGGTGTCTGGATTCTGTAGTACAGTCTGTAAGCTTCGATTATTCGCTCGCTCCGTACGTTCATTACAAGTTGGTGTAACAAGAACGACTAGTTGTTATAGGAGGAGCAGATGTCGGCCTAAAATGTATTCAGGGCTGTTGGGGCTTAGGGATAGGCACAATGAGGATCTTTTTGTCCAGGAAGTAGGAAGATAAGCGACCCTCAATGTAACTGAGTTATACATTGCCAACAAAGGTTTATCAGGCACGTGACTTAGAGTCTGAGAAATATCATAGGTTTATACCTCCGCTCCAGGAGCAGTTGATCGTCCTTTGGTTAATGCATTATCTAATTCATACTCGGTAATAAAGAGGCAATCAATCTCATCAATATTTTGGACTCATTAAAAAAAAAAATTATTGTCAGTTTCAACATTTATTCAGAGTACTCCTCTAAATCTTTTTCTAATATGAGATGGAAGGCTTTCATTGACCTGGATGGTTTGTGACCGTCATTTATGAGGTCATTTGCTTTTTCATAGAGGTAAGGGATGAGCAACATTGCCAGTCTTGTTTCCTGGTTATTTTATTTATACCTTTCCAAGCCAAACTCAAATGGGTCCGTGGATCCTCTTTAATCCACTAAACAAAATCTGTTCCATTCCTGTTGGCCGAAGTTCTTCATTTCTATTCCTTGCATTTGTTAGTGAAGCTTGCTTATGGAACATTTCTGGAGCAGGTCCTGGGGTTCTATCTCATTCAACGGTTTATGCTTTACCAATCCTCCTAGCTGCATGTGTTAGATTGCGCAGTGTGGATATTTATAGTTATTTTACATTGGTTTTTATTGTTATTTATAGTGGAGGGTTTGGTTTTCTGTTTCCTATACTGCCCATTTGATCTGTGAGAACACTCTCAATAGTGGTAATGAAATCGATCATTAAATTTTTTGGGTGCCAATGGGATCGTAATTCTTATACCATTGATTCCATGTGGTTAATAAAGTTGTCGTATGTGTTCATGGTTGAGAATAAAGTTTATTCCTTCTGTATTTAGCTACTTGATTGCTGGAGATGTGATCAAGATTGACTGTTGTTAGTCTCCTGGGAAGTGAAATCAGATAGAAGATCATCAACTTTGACAGACGTCATGCATGTTATTTATTGGATGTATTAAATCCATGGACACGTTCTAGTATGCCACCATATATGTGAGTAGGCTCGTAGTGCCACACAATTCGGAACATTATCATGATACATTTAGCTAATCTCATAGTTTAGTTTCCATTGGCGTTTGTTATAGACCCACCAATATTCTTATGTCTGGCTTAAAAATCTCCAAACGAATGATGGTTGGTTCACTATTGATGCGATCTGGTAAAGCATTCAGGTTCGAAGCTGGTTCGCTGGGGCATAGAGATTAAAAAATGTTTAGGGGAAAAAAAATCGCCTGCATGTTAACTATGAAACCATGATTACTCGCATGTTAAACTCGACTCTGCAGGAAAGAGTGAATGTGGCAAGCTTCTTTCTGACATAATCACAAACAGTGGTTGTCCTTAGGTTTATAAGCTGCATATCCAGGCAAGTTTTGGTGGAGGTGCTCCATCTTTCAATCTACTCCTGCGCAAAACAGATGTAATCAATATTCTTGGTTGCACTAATATGATGTAAGTCAGGCAACCACTTTCTGATGAAGCAATGTTCCATGAAAATGATTTGTAATGTATCCGAATTGTAGTGGTTATTTAAATCTCTTTGACTCATAAGATGGTTTTAAAACTATTATGCTTTGGCTACAGTTTGGCAGATCTTAAGAGGCATATAGCATAGTTTGTCGTCTTTATCTTCAGGACCTTTATTTTTAAGCATATTTCGGCAATATTGGCAGCCAGTTCCAAGCTAGTCTTGAAGGCAAGAGTTATGGGCTTCTTTCTCACAAATTGCTGAAGCTGTACGGAGATTGCTGCACTTTTGAACTTTCATCACCATGCTATGATCATCATCATGATTAATTATACCCACTTTTATGCTTGTCTGGATCTGTTCAAGATGCTCAATTTTTTTCTTGGACAGTGTCTATAATTGAGGAGGTCAGGAGAATCAATGCCTTACGAGGATGGGCCACTTCTGCGGCGTAGTTCGCTTTCTTGAACTCCTATCCACACTTAACAGGTTTCCATGGTTACATTAGTGTTCTCTTGTTTTTCATCATTTATTGCAGGTAGGTATGTGCATCTGACTCATCTCCATTTTTCCTGGGAGGTTACCTGTGTGGTGTCCGTCTGACAGTTGTAGTTGTGTGTATTTGGGAGAGATGTAATTCTCATCCCCATATAAGGTGTCAGCCATTGGTATCTGTAGTGGCAGACAGTAGTTTCCAATATGTGCTGAAGGGATGCGCTAGCTCTCCTACAGCTGGTGTGTGTGATGGCATTTGGTATCCCAGATTACTTTGCAGTGTGGTGGGTTCTTGCATCCTTTGAGAGGTTCATGTTCTCAGATTCGGGCTGTGGTAGACTGTATGGGCCCACCTCAGGTTTACCATTTATGGATCTGTTTATCAGGTTTACATCGAAGGTTGTTGGGGGCTTTGAAGCATTCCTTGTGGGAGGAAACTGTACCCCAACTTCTTTACAGTTATTTCTCTTAAATTTTTGGCTGTAAGGGCCTACCCCTACTGTTTTTGCATTCTCTAGTGGAAATGTTTCCCAGCAACACTTACCCACACCAAGAATGTAGTATTCCACAGTCTACTGCAACATGGCCATAGTGCTGGCATTTTGTAATACACCTACGGCTCTTAGGAGGTAGGTACTTCGATGTTTAGGAAACGTAAACTTGCACCCTGATTTATTCCGGGGGTAGGGGCACAGACCTACCCAACTGGCAATAATTTGGGATTTTACTTTTAAGTCTTTTTGGCTTTGATGATATGACTCACCTTAGAGTCAGATGGGATGGGTCCATGCTGAGAGGGTATCCCAAAGATTTATGATACTGACCATTTTTTAAAGTGGTGGTGGTCTGATGGATGGTCGGAGTGCTTATTATCAACATAAGGTGTAATAAGTAGATCATTGATATGCTCTTTATTCTGTTCCAACAAACACAAAGTTGTGTGTGTTTTTCCTAAATTGGATACTTGAAGTTAGGATGCTTGTTTACAGCTTCATTAAGAATGCCACACTTAGCAGGGCAGCGGGGTCGGTGTTTTGTCAGGGGAAGTTCAGCTTTAACTCTTTCTTCCTTTTGATGAAGACTTCTTGCAGTCCTCTGTGCCACCAGGACGCTTTTTTAGTTTCACATTGTGTAGAGTCAAGTGTGTTCATGTCTACGTCTCGACGCTCTAGTCCTTTCTCATCTTTTTCTCTTTGTTTACTTTTAAAGGTCATGGAAGCCTATCATCATTTCCATCACCTGCAGACAATAGGTTCCTCTATGACAGTTGCCATGTTTGGCAGTGTTGATATTGGTTGTAAGACTCACAACACAAGAATTCCTCGCTTTCTGTCCCTTTTACTTATGAAAGAGCAAAATATTTACTACAAAGTCAGAAGTCCAAATAGTTCACAAGGACACAAGTGCTCAAGTTCTATGAACACCTCCAACCATACTCTACCAGACACACCACTCATAAGACACACCCCACCAAAAACACCACTTCAGTGACCTATTGTATGCTGTGGTATTAATAGGTAACATTTAATGATATAATGGATAGGTACAGGCGGCGATGTCTTACACCTTTCACAAATTACAAAGATGAATAGAGAGAGAGGTAGAGAGAACAAGTAGGTAATATTGAGCATTAAATTAGAATTAATGAATACATCAGCATTAAATCATGAGGTCAAATTCAATGATAGTACTTACACTTGAGTTATTCAGGCTATGCCACACTAATGTACCTAAATGGAAGTAATAATATAACAGACATCACAATGAATGTTGAAGACAATCTCTTACCCCAAACCGTAGATTGTAAACAGTATTAGTAAAAAAAAAAAAAAAAAAAAAAAAAACCTTAGGTAATGTTACATATGAAATGATGATAAATCACTCTGTCTGACTTCATTTGGTCCTTCTGGGTATTACTCACACGTTTAATATGTTATACATGTATGCAAGCATAAGTGTGCAGCTGTAGTAGATGACTAGTACCTAAAAAATCTCACTTATCACATCACGTTACTATGTATGACAGTGTTACCAGTACACCAAGTGTACACTTTTCACTTAGATTACACTTTTGTTGATGTTAATATAGGTGAGAGGGTTACACCGCTGGTGTAAATAAACACACTCAACTTATCAAGGTCACAACTAGGCCCAGCTTCTGAGACGTTACCAGCGTTTTAATGTGTTTATTATGTGTCAGTACGTGTCTGCAGTCATTAAAATTGCGTGGATCAGTAGTTAAACACTACAATCCAGTTGCTCAACATAGTCTAAAACAATTTACACAATGTATAACTAGAAGTATAATGATTGCAAATTGTTAATATCTACAATTTCAAACTAGGCGCCCTGACCCACTAGATGAGTGGAAAACGGAACATAGATGTTAACAGGCTGACTCTTGCTTAACACAGTGAAAGGTAACCGAATTACTCAGATGAGAGAAAGTATTCATGAAACTGAACATTTATGCTGCATTTAAGCTTTGTTCACAGTAAAAAATTACAAAGCATAAGGTTACACACTCACACCCAGATGAACACTGCATTTGCAATATTATGGGAATTTAGCAGTAAAGTTTCAGTCTGATCGAGAAAATGTATTAGAAAAAACACAACAATGACCACTAGGACAAGCAAAACTTAACTATGTAAACCATACTTAATAGTTTCAGTTACCATAGCAGAGCTTGTTATTACACTGTTTATCAATTGTAAGGAGGCAGCTACACTTAAGTACACTCTGAGCCTTTTAAAGTCTTAATACTGGCTCACAAATGTCAATTACTGTTGGGGAAAAAGGGCGGGGGCCCAGCCATTTAACACTTCTTGGCATAGTTTTGTCGAGGAATGTACTTCACTGTGTTACAAGCCATTCACCACAAAGCTGTCTATGTTTATAAGTGAACCTCTGGCATGTCCCCCTCAAAATGTCAGCACTGCAATGCTCGGTCAAATTGTTTCTTGCCTCACTACAGAAACACTGGTATGCCAGCAGAACTGCAGAACGTATACAGCATGAACTGGGCCCTAGGGATCAGTTAACTGCAGGTCTGCCTTAGACCATTCTGGCTAGCTTCTTGTGCCACCTCAAGCTTGCTTGACTGTGCTCGCCAGCCCAGCGCAACCACCGCGACACCTGGCTTGCAGCAGGCAGGGCTAGGCACACAGGAGACACTGCAGATGAGCGGTGTGCGGCACAGAGGACACGGGCATCAAGCACCCTTGTGGTCAGGCTAAAACGCTCTAGACCACAAGCAATTAGAGGCGTACGGCTGAGTTCCAAATCGAGGAAGGAAGAAGGGAAATAGGCAAAAGGATATTACCTCGCTAGACACAGGCAATTGGGTGTAGTGGCATGCAGGTCGCAGTGCTTTTTCAAGTATTTCAACTGGGCACACCAGTGTCTCGAGAGTTACCAACGCCAGTACTTATATTGTTAATGGGTACGGCCGGAACACTGTAGATAACGTTCAACACAAAGGCATTCTGGGATTCCAGAACAAGATGTAGCCTCTTGCCTTCCCACTGGCTGGCTTGGGGCGCTGTTTTGGCCTGGATTCAGCCTAAACTGCCCTTATCCCTTATGTAGTTAATGGCGAACGTGTTGTTAAGGGATACAGGTGAATAGAAAGGCGAGGAAGGGTCATTCACATCACTAGACACACGCAGTATGGGTGTAAATAAAAATAAAATTTAATTGTATGGTAATTTCTTTTATAAAGAGTTTTTTAGCACTTGCTATCTTCAGTTCCGGATCAGCCAGGCTGTGGCTCGTACGTTGGTTTGCGTGCAGCCAGCAGCAACAGCCTGGTTGATCAGGTTCTGATCCACCAGGAGGCCTGGTCACAGACCGGGCCGCGGGGGCGTTGACCCCCGGAACTCTCTCCAGGTAAACTCCAGGTTCCACCAAGATAGGGTGACTTGAAAATGGAGAAACACTTTCACCATCACTCATTCAATTACTGTCTTGCCAGAAGCATGCTAACATCATAGATTTCAGATGGCCCACTGAACTGCAACATAACCCTTCCTTCAGTGTGCGGGTTTACTATTTCCCCACCTCCAGAACTCAAGACCAACTAACTAGTGTTTCTGAATTCTTTCATAAATGTTACTCGGCTTTCTGTTGGAGTGCAAGCGAAGTAATGACTCCACTCACTGCCATTTAAAGCACTCGCATATAGCCTGTTGGATGTCCCAGCTCCTAGCATTCAAAACCCTCTCCTTTTCTCTCTTCCTCCAACCTTTCCTGGAAAGATCCCTACCCCTTTCCCTCTTCCCCAGATTTATACATTCTCCTAGTCATCCTATTTTGCTTTGGCTTCTCTATCTGTCCAAACTCTCTCAGCAACCCCTCCTCAGCCCTCAGCATAATAGTCTCACCACAAATTGCCCTTAAACACATCTCTACTGTCTCCAGCTTCCTCCCTGCTACAATGTTTAAAGACCATGCCTCACACCCATACAACAGTGCTGATATTACTATACATACTTGGGTACATTCAAGTTTTTTGCCTCTGTGGGAAAGTTCTTGGGTTCCATAGATGTTTCAGTGCACCACATACATTTTTTCCTTCATTTCTGTGATTCACCTCATCTTTCATGAACCCATCTGCCATTATTAAAGATTAGCCGGTATTCTCCCGGCCCGGGCCTTTTCCAAGTGGTGGGCCCGGCCTTGGCTCCCTCTTTAGGGAGTGTCTGAGACCTAAGTCTCCCATGGGAGGAGCACAAGTACCTCCTCATCTTTGGGACCAACTGTCCCCAGGCCTAGCCACAAGCTAGGCCTCTCTGGTCTGCCATCCCCGCCCCAGGGGGCAAATGGAATGACAGTCTTATGAGCTAAAGGCTCGGGCTCAGGCACCTACCCTACCCTAGAAGGGTTAGGCATGGTGTCGATGCCATGTGCCAAAAAGTTCACCCCTAATATCTGAACCCATTTACTTCCTCCATACTCCTTCTAATATGATATGCAAATTTTTCATTGTCTAGATATTTTGTTACTTTTCATCACCTTGTGCTTTATGTTCATTTTTAATTTACTTCTTTTTACATACCCTCTCAAATTCCTCCACCAACCTTTGCAACTTCATTTCTTAGGGATGAGCTAAACCCATAGGAGTCATACAGTGTCTGCAAATGGGTGGTAATCAGGTTTGATCTGAGGGCAGGAGAGGGTATGGACAGGGCTGCAGGGGCTTTGAAATCCCGGGAAAACCCTCCAGAAAACTCCAGGGACAAGAGCCACTTTCCACCTCAGGGACTTTCCTTGGAGGAAATTTTTTCTTT
>NW_026491749.1:0-21203 GCF_026875155.1 Cherax quadricarinatus
CATTCTTCGTCAACAATGAATGTAACTCAAAGTCTTCAATTTTTCTTCATAAGGAAGATTTCAAATGCTATGTATTTAATTTATCAGCCACCTAAAATTTTTCTAACGAATTTATGCCCATTTTTTAAATAGGGAACCAGAACTGAGCTGCAAAATCAGTGAGGCCTTACTAAGAGTATAAAGCTGCATATGACTTCTGGACTTCTGTTGCTTAACTCTTGATATAAATCCCGTAATCATTTGCCTTAACTCCCTTAGCTTTCTGTCTTGGGTTTAAGGTTGCTGCCAAACCATAACCCCCAAGTTTTTTTCCCGCAACTGAAGGGCAAATTTCTACATCTTTTAATTTAAAAGTACTGGGGTTTAAAGGGGCACCCCAAGCTTCAAACCTTGCATTTTATCTCATTAAAAAGCATCTGCCCTTTTCTGACCAAAATGAGTTTAAATCCTCCGAAGTTCCAAACATTCTTTGAATCATTACCTACCATTTTGTGTCATGGGCGAATTTGCTCATACACTATAATTCCCTCAAATCATTATATATATTAAAAACAACAACGGCCCAAGACGATCCCGTGGAACGCCACTTGTTACAGATCCCCACTTGGTTTTTAAACCCCCATTTATGACACACTCTTTTCCTGTCTGGAGCCATACTCGATCCACAGAGCACTTTTCCCCCATGCCAGGCGCCATTTTCTTAACAGTCTATGGTGGGAAAACCTATAAAAACCCTTAAACAAAATTTTAAAAAAAATAATATAAAATTCTTTATCTGGTCAACAGCCCAAAAGCTTACTGAAGAAATTAATAAATTAACAAGACCCCCTCTTGTAACCATGCTGAGTATCATTAATCAAGCTATGCTATCGAGATGGCTTCTTATAATCTCCTAAATTGACTCTAGTAATTTGCCTAAAATTGAGGTCGGGTTTTTTGGGGGGAAATTTGACGGTAACGATTTATTCCCTTTTTTAAAAATGGGAATTACTTTAGCCATCTTCCAAACAACACTACACCGTTTAAAAGAGAAAAATTTAAAAATTTTAGTTAAGGGTTCCAAGTTCCATTTTGCTTTCCCTTTAAAGAACCCTTAAAAAAACCTCATCAGGCCCCGGGCACTTATTTTGTTTTAGCGTCTATCTGTTTCCAACCATTTCACTAGTGACTGTGATTTTTACATAATTTTATCTTCTTCTAGCCCACAAAAAATTAATTACTGAATTTTGTTATGTTTTCCCCTGTGAAAAAACTGAGAGAAAATAATTTTTAAAAAATCGAGCACATTTCATTCTCTTTGCAAAGGTCCCCATAGTTATTTTTAAGGGGCCCTATCTTATCTCTATTTTTGTTCATAGACCTGGAAAAAATTTGGGTTATTTTAAACCCAAGCAACTTTAATTTAAAGTCCCTTTTAGCTTTTCTTATCCCCTTTTTAATGCCCCTCTTAAGTCAATATACTGATTCAAAAGAGGACCCCACCTCTTTGATACGCCAAAAATTTCCCTTTTCTTATGCCCTAAAATTTTACCATTTTCACCCATTTTGGGTCTTTTTTCTATTTGATCTAATTTCATTATATGGGATAAACTTCTTTAGCACATGTATATGTTTCAGAAAACTGTCATATTGATACTACTTCTTTACCCCATAAACAGAGGGTAAGTGTTCTCTAAGCCCATCGTAACTGCTAACAAAAATCGGGGACTTTTTACGGTTACGCTATTTTTTTAACTTCCATTCAATGCTAAAGAATTGATTTGGGGCGCTACACCCAGTTCCTCTAAAATTTTCTAAATTAAAAAGGATTCTTTGTTTGCCATAACTAAGTCAAGCAGGTTATTTCCCCTTGTAGTTCTGTCCAAACGCTTCAAAAAAAATCCTAAACTCTTCTAAGAATCAAAATTTTCAAAATTCCCAGTCAAGAAATTCCCAAATCAATATACTAAAGTTACCCTCCAGAATTACTACATTATCGTCCCCTTGTGGCCTTAACAATTTCCCCCCATAGTATCTCCCTGGTCCCTATCAAGTTTGGGGAGGGTATATCACCCTAAAATCAGTTTTTCATGCCCCTCTGAAAATTCTACCCAAAACAGACTCTGTAGGGTTTTTAAAATCAAACAAATACCCTTTTTTTATGCAACAGTTCAAGCGATCTCGGACATAAAATGCCACCCCACCCCCCTTTCCCCGATACTTCTTCTGTTTGGGAAAAATTTAAAACCCAAATATGAAATTCCCAGGCATGTCCCGATTTTTTTAAATTTAAACCACTCTCATTAAAGGGCAAATACATAAAAGTTCCCTGCACAAAAACAACTCAACTGTCCACTTATTCCCACACTAGGGCAATTAGCATAAAAAACTTTGAAAGACTCCCTTTCTCTTTACCCTTCCTGCCATTTCTGTTTTTCTACAAAACCATTATGTCCTTATCACCCAAATCCCGGGCTTTTAAAATACTACCTCGTTCTGCTTATTACTATTCCCCTAAACTCTAAGTTACACACGGGACTTCACTTTTTTCCTCCCAAAACCCATACCACTAACTATTCCTTTTTAAAGTCCAAACGCCCCTCCACTGCATTGCCAGTGCACCACCCCAGCCCTAGATAATGAACCCCATCCCGGGCAACATGTCATTTCGCCATAGAAAGGTCCCAGTTGCAATGAATGTTACCCTTTTTCCCCTTCGATTTGTCCAGCCAGCAATTGACACCAATTGCCCTGGACAACCTTTCATTTCCAACTCCTCTCCTTGGCAAAATACCACATATACGGGGTTCCCACCCTACTCCAATTTTTTTCTATTGCTGACCTATACCTGCTAACGGCTTCACTCCTACGCTCCAACATAAATTGCCCCCACACTGAGACAAAATAATGGGATTGCCCCCTTCCCTCTCATGATGTCACCCAAGAGGCAAACAATATCCCCATCCCAGCCCCGGGAAAGCAACTCGTCCCTACCCGCCTTCAAGCAAACACCCTATCCAAACCTAATTTTGGCTACCCCAACAACAAAAAATTTTCTTCCCTTTCCTTTGGGGTTTTGTTCGTGGATTTTCCCCCAGTAAAACTCACTTTCGTCGGTAGCACTGAAAATGTATTAAGTTTCCACAACATTTTTCCAGGGCAGTCCCTTTCTTCTTCATCGTTTCACCTTTCCATTCGTCTTCTTGATCTCAACTTCGTTCCTGCTGTCCACCACTACCAGTTTCCCTTCTGACCGAGGACTCAAAACAGGAGGACACACGAATCTCTTTTTTTTCCTCGGTCATCCCCCGAATCCCCAAACCTTCGCCAACCCAATTCTCCTTAAGCTGTTGTAAAGTGCCGAGGGAGGGCATCTGCCCCTTTTCCCCAGGCTTAGTTTCCCCTTTTCTATACATAATGTTATTAAATACAGTGGGGCCACTATTTACATATAACTACGTTTTTCTGGAAAAAATACATATTTTCCACAGATATATAAAGAAATTTTAGTTTCCACCCAAAAAGACCATGTGGAAAGATAGTTTTGTTTTTTCAGGGGATGGCAACATATAAAGAACTTTTATGTTTCTTATATGGAATAGTTTATAAAGCTTTTTTTCCCTCAGCGAAACTAGCTAATTTAAATATATATATTACATGTACGAATATTTTCTTCCTATATATGTTTAAATACTCATTTTTATGCATTTTTTCTTGTTTTAGGTAGGTTATGGAAGTGCAGCATTCAGTCCATGGAGTAATTTTTGTCTGCACAAATCTTGAAAAACCTGAGGTTTGATACTGGTAATAGAGGTAGTAGGTTGGTAGACAGAAACCCCCAGGGAAGTACTACCTCCTGCCAATGATGTGAAAAAAAACCTTACTTTTTTTCTATGGAGATTGCGGTTTTTTTTCTTCTCAAAACACGCTAAGATAACAGGATATCTTGCTACCCCCTATTTACACTTTGGCACCTTCACAGACACGCACATCATATATAAAATACAACATCTAGGTTTTTTCTCCTTTTTCTAAAACTCTTGTTCTTTTTTTTTTCATTGTCCATGGGGAAGTGGAAAAAAAACTTTCCCCGAACCATGCGTTCATTGAGGCGACTAAAATGCCGGAGCAATGGCTAAAACCCCCTTCCCTGTATACAATTACAAAAAAAAAAGAAAAAAAACTTTATAAAACGGGTTCTTAAATTGCGGGGATGTAGTGCGGATACAAGAAACAGATGATTGCTAAATTATGAATGAAAAAAGTTGGATTCCGGGCCCTAAGCAAACAAAGCTAAAGGGGTAGGAAGTTTAGGGGGGGGAAAAAAATGGGTTTAAATCGGGATATCTGGAAAAGTTTTAGCAAAGGAAGGGGGAGCAGTAATTTAAATGATCATTATGGGAAAGGGGAAAAAAGAATATAAGTGTAAAAATTTAAAATTAGTGGGTTAAATAAAGGTTGGGTGCAGAAGTGGGTCAAAAAGCTGTATCACCTGGAAAGAGAGGAATCAGGGAGAGAGAGAATTTTTGGGGGATGTTAATGAATTATGGAAGCCTTTGAACCCCGTGAAGATATTGGTAGGGGGCTTGAATGTAAAGTAGGAGAAAAATTTTAGAAGGGTGGGGTAGGGAATTTGGGGCCAGGTGTAAAGAAAAGGGGGCCCTTGATTGAACTTTTTATAGAAAGGGGTTTTGTTATAGGTAATAATATTTTAAGAAAAAAAGGGTAAATAAGTATACAAAAAAAATTTTGTGTGGGCGAAATGACAGTAGTTTGTTGGATTTTGTATTGGTAGAAAAAGACGTTGAGTAGACTTCAGGGTTACATGTTTAAGAGGGGGACGATATATCAGATCCTTTCTAGTTGTAGCTACACGAGAGTAAAAGGAATGGGGAAAAAGAGAATAGAAGCATCAGGGAAAAGGAAGGGAAGGTTTTTTAACTAAAAGAGGAGGGGAGTTAGGGAAAAAAATTAAACAGCTATTGGAGGATAATGGGCAAGAAGATAGGCAAAGGGGTCGAAAAGGGGATGGGGGAGGTTTAAAAAAGTAGTGTTTTGAGTGTTCAGCAGAAGTTTGTGGTTACAGGAAAGTGGGTGCAGGAGGGAAGAGGGGCGATTGGGGGAATAGAGTAAAGAGATAGAAAAAAGGGGAAAAAAATTACAATAGAAGTTTTTACAAAGTAGAAATGAGCAAGGAGGGAAGAGTTATGGAAAAAAAGAGAAATTAAAGAGGGGAAACAAAATAAAAAAGAGCAAATGAAGAGTGGGTGAATGTTTCAACAAATTTGTTGAAAATAAAAAAAGTTTTGGAGGAGATTAAAATTAAGAAACCTAAGAACAAATGGATTTTTTTAGTTAAAATAGAGAGGAAGTTATTAAATGGGAAGTTAGAGTATTGGGAAGAGGAAGGGAAATTTTGAGGAATTTTAAATTTGAGAAGTAGGGAAGCTTGATTTTGTGTATAGGGCAAGGAGGAAAACATCTTGTAGGGGGAGGGAAACCCCGTTTTTGATGTGGGAAGTTTGTGAGGCAGTAGAAAATGAAAGGGGTAAGGCAGCCGGATTTTATGGAAAAGATAAAATGTTTAAAAACAGTGGGGGTATAGTTTTGGAGTGGTTGGTGCAATTTTTTTAAAATGTGGAAGAGGGGAAGGTACCTAGGGGGTGGCAGAGAGCATCATAGTTCCTTTTTAAAGGGAAAGGGGGAAAAAAAAGAGTGCAAAAATTATAGGGGATAATCTTTGGTGACCCGGTAAAGTGTATGGGAAATTATAATTGAAAGAAATTTAAAATAAGACGGAGAATAGATAGCAGAAAGAACAAGGGGGCTTAGGGAAAGGGAGGGGATGTGTGGACCAGGGGTTTTTCCCTGAAACATATAATGAACAGATTTAGATAAGGGTAAAGGGTCTTTTTGGGGATTTTTGGGTTTTGGGAAAAAAGTAGACGGGTGATAGGGGGGGGGAAAGGGCAGATGTTGCAAGTGTATGGTGTAGGAGTAGGTTTACTGAAAACATGAAGAGTTTTTTAAAGAGGAAGGAGGGTCAAGTTAGAGTATGTGGGAAAAGGGGGAAATTTTTTTCCCATAAAAGAGCCTTAGACAAGGAGGTGATGTCACCCTGGTTTTTTAATATATTTATAATGGGTTTGAAAAAAAGTAAATGCAGGGTCTTGGCAAGAGGGGTGGAGTTAAAAAAATAAAAATCACCACAAAGGGGGAGTTGTCACAGCTGCTCTTTGCTGATGAACTTTGCTCTTTGGGGATTCTGAAGAGAAGTTGCGAGATTTGGGGTAATTTGGTAGGGGTTTCGAAAAAAGAAAAAAAGGTGAAAAAAGGGAAAAAGTAAGGGTTTTGAGGATAAAAAAAAGATAGGTGATGAAAGATTGAATATCAATTGGGGGGAGAGAGAGGGGGAGGGAAAGTATCAATATTTGGAGTGGACTTTAGCATGGGTCTATGAAAGATGAGGGGAACAAGAATTGAGAGGGAAAAAGAGTGAGTTTCACTTAGGGGTCTGTGAACAAGAACTTTGTCCTTGGGGGAAAAAGGGGGGTAGAGAGTATAGTTTTACCCAAAGCCTTTATGGTGTGAAGGGTGGGGGGAAGAATGTTTCAGCGAGGGGAAGGGTGGGGGCAGTGGAGATTCATTCTGAGGGGAATGTGTGGGGGGGAATAATTTTCGAGAATTCGTTTTGGAAGTTTTGGAGGTGCGGGGTTCCAAAACGTTGTCCAGAGGGGTGAGGGAAGGTTGGAGGTGGTTTGGGGGATGTAGAGAAATGGAGCGAAACAGAATGACTTCAAGAGTGATCTCTTAGGGAAGGAAAACGGGGAGGGGTCGCCAGAAGGGTTGGAGGGAGGGGGGAAAGGAGGTTTTTGTGTGGGGGGCGGACCCCAGGCATGCGTGAGCGTGTTTGATAGGTGAAAGGAGACAAATGTTTTTTTAATACTTGACGGCTGTTTGGGGTGAGCAAAGTAACATTTATAAGGGGTTCAGGAAACCGGAGCCGGACTTAGTCCTGGGGATGGAATAAGTGCCGCACTCTGAAGGAGGGGTGTAATGTTGCAGTTTTTTAAAAAATGAGTGTAAAGCACCCTTCTGGCAAGACAGTGAGGAGTGAATATGGTGAAAGTTTTTCTTTTTCGGGCCCCCCCCTGCCTGGTGGGAACGGCCCTGTGATAAAAAAAAAAAAAAATAAAAGAGCAAAAAAACTATGAATGGCTGGTCCATAACCTTTTGCGATGAGTTTTTGTAGAGTGCAGCAGTTTTAAGACGGGTCACAGGGGGGTGGGGGCCACATTTAAAGGTATTGGGGTGGGACCCAAAAAACAGTTTCGTAAAAAAGGAAATGGAAAATTACAAAGGGGTAGGGGGGATTTTGAAGGGAATAGGAAAATTTTTAGTGGGAAACCCCAAACACCCAAAAGCCTTCATTTTAGAAAATTTTGGGGGGGAGTGGGGGAGGAAAAAAACAATCCTGGATTTTTCAAACCCTACGGCCTAAGGGGAAAAAAAAATTTTGATTTTTAACACCAATGTTTTTCGAAGGGAAAAAACCAAAAAAGGAAAATTTTTGTTGACCAAAAAGCAGGGGATAAAACACCCATAAGATTTAAGGGAAAAATATTTTTAACTCCAATATTTAAAAAGAAAATTGGGGGGTTTTAGGCTTTTGGAAGCAATGACCCGGGGTTTTTCCCCAAAAACGGGGCTGAAAGTTCGGAACAATGAATTTTTCTTATTCCACCTATTGTTTTTTTGGGCCTTTATCCGGGAGTAAGGGGGGTCCAGGTTTTATTTAAAACCCCGGGTTTTTTGGGAAAGGGGGGGGCAGAAAATTTTTGGGGTTTAAACCCCCCAGGAAAAAAATTTTGTTGGGCTTTTTTTAGGGGGATTTTGGGGAATTAACCCGGGCCTCCCTAAGGCCTTAAAAACCCAAACCCCTTTATTAATTTTAAATATTTTACCCTTTTTTTAATTTAAAAAAGGGAAAAAAAAATGGTTTTCGGGGTTTGAGTGACCGGGGTTTATCCCCAGCACAAGGTAAATGTTTCGATTTTTCTTTACACCTGTTCTCCGTTCCCTAGCAGAAGTAGGCCAGAGTCGTAGTTAACTGGGTTGGTTTGCATCCTGGGCAGAATATTAGACCCCGTGGAAAAAAGTCTTCGTATATCTTGACTTAACTGGGTTATCCTACTTACAACCTCCATTTGATGTAATAAAGTTTTTTCAATTGGAGTGTCAAAAAACATTTAAATAAAGGCATATCACACTAAACATAAGGGGAAAAACTACCAAAGGCATATGTCCATGATAAGCCAACCAATAGAAAGTCTTTGCAAAGTTTAATTCCACCCCTTTTTTGAAAGGTTTGGGTTTTGTTTTTTTTTGGGGAAGTCAGTTGGAGGCCGGGGCCTAGGGGCTTAAAATGGGTGGGATCCTAAGTTTTTTTAAACAGAGGACTGCTGTAAAATGTGTAAAAGTGGCTTTGGGAAGGGGGGGAGAAGGGGCAGAATGGAAATTGGGGGGGAAAGCATTTGAGGCCTCTTTCCCCCAGGAAGGCCCCCTTTGATGTTGGTGGGGGGCTCTTTTTTAAAGGGGATTGGATCTGTGCTCCAATTTCCCCCCGAATTAACCCTGAATGCCTTCCACTCCCCCCCCAAGGCGCTGTAAAATCCTACGGGTTAGCGTTCCCCTTGATTAAAATTATAATATTAATAAGGGGGGCCTTTTTTTTTTTATATTTGCAAGAGCTTTAGGTGATGAAAATATGGGGGTTTTCGACAAGTATGCACAATGATACTCAAGGAGTAAAGATTAAAATATATAACAGGGACCCCCGCATAACGATTACCTCCCAATGCGACCCAATTTTGTAAGTGATTTATGTAATGCATTTGTACGTGTATGTTTGGGGTCGAAAAGGACTAATCTACTTTACAATATTTCTTAGGGAACAAATTCGTCAACTGCACCTGAACAACTTCTGGAGTGAAAAAAAAATCGTTAACCGGGGGCCACTTTTATATATATAATATAAAAATATAATATATAATAATATAAAAATATATATATATAGTGTAATGTATAATAGTGTGTGGGGTTTATGAAGTATCGTTTTCAATTAATGTCATCTTTTATACTAAAACCTATTTCGAGAAGTAAAGCAAACAGTTTAGTTTGAAGTGTAGAGGCCGTTTTTAATGCGTGCCCAAATTTTCCGTTTAAAAACATAAATGGACTGAACAAACCATCAACATCCATAATTTGTGAAAATGTGCTTTTTGACTGAGGCACCATACAGCTTAGGGCATCCGCTTTACTTCAAGGAAGCTTTTTGTTTGATTTAAAATTTTTTTTTTTTAGAGAGAGAGGAGAGAGAGGAAAAAAGAAGGAATGGGGTTTGAAATGGGTAATTTCCCGGTTCAGGGAAAGTTTTTCTGTTGTTTACTTTGCATAGTCATGTTCAGGTTTATATGGAGAGGGTTTTAAATGGGGGGGAGCGTGGGGACCGTTCGGTATGGGGGACCACAGTCAATTTGGGAAACGAAAACCGAGGTGATGAACAAAAACGGAACAAAATTTTAAAACAAAAAAAAGTCTTTTGGAAAAACAAAAATTCAACAAAATAAAGGGCAAACGAAAACAAAGTTTCCACGTTTTTTCCCCCTTGGGATTTGATCCTCTCATTTTAAGAGTTTTAGATCCCCCTGCTGTAAAAAACCCAAAAGTGGGTTTTAGAGCTTTTTTTTTGGGATTATAAAAATTTTAGATACCACATAAAAAACAATCCCCCAAAAAAAAAAATTAATAGGGCATTTGCTTTTGTAAGAAATTTTGAAAGTGCTTAAAAAAAACACTTTTTAAAGTATATAAATATGTTAAATAAATATTTAAAAAGAAAAAAACCCAGGAGTAGTAGTAAAATTTTTCTTTTTAAAATGCTGAAAACCTTTTTCTTTCAGGGGAGGTTTATATCCTCTCTGCCGGGCCCTATTGCTAATAGGAATGAGGCCCAACCACTGCCCCTACTAATGTTTTTTTGGGGTTTTTTTTTGGGCATTTGGGGGTGTTTCGTATTTTGGTTCCCAACTAAAATCACTTCCCAAATTTTTGCTACAGTATCCCTAAGTCTCTGAAAGGGGGAAAGCGGGGAAAAGGGAAAAAATTTTATTTTGGGGAAAATCAAAAGGGCCCTGACACAGTGGGGTTAACCATAACCCAACAAAATTTTTTGTAAGGATGGTCAAAAAAAAATTTGGGGGACTTTTTTGGGTTTTTTATGGGTTTTGGGGGCCTGAATGAAAAACATAGTTTCCCCTATTGTTGTGTTTTTTTTGATTGCAAAAAATTTTAAAATATTAAAATGTATAGTTTTCTAAACTTTTAAATTTCTCCTAAGCCTTTGGGGTTTGGGAGATGCTATATTTTTGTGTTTGATGTGGGGCCTTAGTGTCTTTTTATACCCTACACTACATTTATCTTGTGTAGGGTTTCACGGGAGGTAATTATCTACTCATTATTTTAAATTTGGGACTTCATATTTATGAAAAATTGTAACCCTAGACATAATATAACAAAAAATTTTTAAAATTATTTTTTTTAAATTCCCCACATAAGTAAATTTCCCCCCAAAGGGGAAATGGTGGCCCAAAAAGAAAACTTTCAAAATCTTTCACACCACCCCCAGTCTTTCCAGAGGCGCCCCCGCACAAACAGATATAAAACAGCAACATTAACACCTCCCCTTTCAGAGTGCAAGCACGTACTTCCTATCTCCAGGACTTCAAGTCCGGCCTGCCAGTTTCCTTAAATGTTACCTTACACTCAACAGCACATAGCCTAAAAACCATTTGTCTCCATTCGCCCCTATCTAACACCTCATGCATACTTGCTAAAGTCCAAAACCCTTTTTGGACACAAAACCACCTCGGGCCCTCTACCCCCAAAACCTTTTTCTAGACGACCCCACCCCCTTCCCTCTCCCTTCAGTTTTTTACATTTCGAAGTCATTCAATTTCTTTCCCCTCCTCTCTGCATGTCCAAACCACCTCAGTAACCCCCCCTCCCCTCGGGTTTAATAGTTTTTGGTAACCCCCAAAACCTCCTAATCAAAAAACAACGGTTCTCTGCTCATTTTCCACGCCACACTTCCCCCTCAAAACTTTAATCCCCAAACTGCCTCCACCTTCTCCTTGTTGAAACTTTCACCCCCCCTTTGCTTAAACACCCTTTTAAAAATAACTCACTTTACCATTCCTCTCTTTGCTTCTATGGAAAATTTTTTTTGCCCTCCACAGAAAATCCACACACCTCTTTTTTGGCCTCATCAATTCTATGATTCGCCTAAATCTTTCATAGACCCAAACTGCTGACATTCCATTTCCCAAAAAATCTGAATACATTCCCCTCCTCCATACCCCCTTCCCCCAATCGATTCCAATCTTTTTTTCCCTTTAATTTTTTTTGTTGTCTCATCATTTTAAACTTTTTCCAAATTTCCCCAAAACCACCCAAAAAACTTTATCTACACCTATTTTTAAAAAATTCGGGGGTCTTTTTTCCTATAAACCCCAGTTTCCCTTTCCCCCCTTTTCTTTCTACCCCTGCCTCATAAAACTTCCCCCATACAAATTTCGCTTTTTCTCACTCCTACAAGATGTTTTTCCCCTCCTTGCCCTATACACAAAATCAAAAAGTTTTTTCCCTATTTTCCCATCAACATTTAACAGTTCCTAAAAAATATTCCCCCATTTTCCTGATACCCCTAACCCTCCATTCAAAACTTTTCTTCTCCTTTTTTTAACTACCAAATCCATTTTTTCCCAAAGGCCCTTTCCCTAAACTTTTTAAACTCCACCCCAAAAAACTTTTTCTTTTTTTTCAAAAAATTTGTTGATAACTTTTCACCCACTCTCTCATTTGCCCTCTTTTTACATTGCTTCACCACTCTTTTTACCCACTCTTTCTCTCCATATACTCCCCCCTCCTTGAAAATCACTTCTACTTTGTAAAAAGCTCTTATATCTAACTTTTTTCTCTCTTACTACTATCTTTACATCATTCTCCCAATTGTTTCTTTTTCCCTCCAGTAACCACAAACTTCTGCGAACACTCTAACACTACATTCTTATCTTACCCCATACCCCTTTTCTACCCCATTTCCCTAAAATCTCACTAGCCCATCTACCCTCCAGTATTTTTTATATCTTACCCTAATTTCCCTCCTCCTCTATTTTTTTATAAACCTTCACCATTAATAAAATAGTTGATAAACCCTTGAAAAAGTTCAAAAGGGGGAAAGTTCTGCCCCTTTCCCACTTTTTAAACCCTTTCTGAGAAGTCACTGTGGGCTAAAGGGAGTTAAATTTTAAGACCTTGAATCTTGTAAAAGACTTACAAAAAAAATGTAACAACAGCACCTTTAAATTTTTAGTTTTGCCCAAAATGCCGGGGGCAGGGAAAAGGGGCCTTTCTTTGAAAACGGGCAACTCATTATTGTAACTGCAGAATCTCAATGTAAATTTGGGCAGATCAATAAAATTGTATTGTAAAAAGGGGGAGGGGGGAAGACAATTCAGTCCAAGGAAAAAAAAGAGCCCCAAATTTCTTTGGGAACCAAGAGCCTTTTTACTGGCATTACGAACCTTTTTTCTTATATTTTACCTAATCCATTCTTTTTGGGATCGCTTCTCACCTCACTCAGGAGGATTTTACCCCCCAAGGAGTTCCCCACTTTAAATTTGCTGACATCACAGTAAAAACAGCATTTGGTACCAATTTTAATTTTGGGATACAGAAAAATAATTTCAGCCCATTTTAAATTTTTTTATTAACACAAAATTTTTCAAAAAAATTTTAAACAAAAGCTGATTTTGGGGATAAATTTTTTCTTTTGTGTAAATCATTAACAATGTATTGTCTAAATTTTTTTTATACGGGCTTTGAGGCAGGGAAAGGTTTACAAAAAAAGCTTTAAATTAAATTTTTCTTTTTTCGATTATTTTTAGAAAGTTTTTTTTTTATTAACACATCACCCATTTCCACCAAGGCAGGGTAAACCCCAAAAAAAAGAAGAAATTTCATAAATCACCCCCTTCATTTCCTTTTCTTGCCAGAGCCCATGCTACCCCTACATTTTAAAAAACTCAACATATCAACAACCCTCCTTCAAACCCACAGGCACTGATTTCCCCCCACCTACAAGCCCTCCGGGTCTGGCAAACCCCGGTTTTCCCGGAACCCCCTTCATAAAATGTTACCTTTTTCATACTCCAACAGATGTCAAGTCAAAAAAAACCCCCCATCCCCAAACTCGCTCCTATCTAACACGCTCTTTCCACCTTGCGGGAATTTTCCAATCCCCTTGCACACAAAATCTTTTTTAAAACCCCCCTCCCCTTCAATTTTTCCCCAGGATAAACCCCTACCCTGAATTTCTTCAACTACAGTTTTATATCCCTTCCAAGTCATTCTATTTTGTTCCACCCTTTCTAAATTTTCCCAAACCACCTAAAACAACCCTTCCCGGGCCCTCTTTTATAAAAATTTTTAAAAACCCCTTGCACCTCTAATCTCCAACCCTATGGATTCTCTGCATTTACCCACACTGTGAAATTGCATTCAGACATGACTTTTCACTCCCTCCAGCCTTCTCCTTTTTTTGAAACATTCACCACCTATGCTTCACACCCAAAACAAAGCTTTGGTACCACTTACTCTAAATAAATGATATAAACTGGGAAGATACCCCTAAGTGACACGGATCCAGACCTATGCCTAGAATAAATTAACTGGGGCACTCAAGGTATCCCTCCAGGCATTTTCCCTTTTAGGAAAAGCAGAAAGTGTAAACTAAAAAAGAAAAAGGGGCACCCCCCCTTAAAAGGGGCGAAGGTTTAAGAATAACAGAGCAGCAAAAAAAGGCCAATATATTTTCGAGAGAAATAAAAAACATAGAACTAAAGCTAAAGGAATCTCACGGGGTCAAGAAATGCGGGAAGAACTTTTTGGGCCCAAAAAAAGGGAAAATTTTAAAAAAGGAAAACCCCAAAAAATTTTTTTTTTATTTCCAAAAACAAAGATGAAAAACAACATCCAGAAATTGGGGGGGCCCCAAATTTTAACGAGAAAAATTTCCCACACCAAATGCAGCCAAGGAAATGAGGGTACTCCCAACCCCGTATGACTCGTTTTTTGGGGACTGCTAAACCAAATAAGAATGAAGAAACTAAATGAATTTTTTATGAAAGAAAGAGAAATTTGGCAAACTCAAACCTATCTGATACTACCATGATCCAAATGATTTGAAAAGGCGATAAAAAAAATCCCCGCACTCTGGGGGGCCCCCGGGCCCCGACTCGTGGGGAAATCGGTGTTCATCAAAAACTTTCAAGAAGGGCCCTATCATCCTTTTTTAAAAATTCTGTGGAAAGGGGGCATGAACACAAGTCATCCCACTTTCTGCTAAAAACAACAGACATACCCCACTCCACAAAGGGGGCAGTAAAGCAATAGCAAAAAAACTACAGACCAGATTGGGTAACCCCTCCCCCTAATTTAAAAAACTTTTAAAGGGGTTTTAAGAAGCAAGATTGCCACCCATCTATGTAATTCCCATCATTAAAAACCCAAACCCCGGGCAACATGGGGTTTTTTGAAGGGAAGTTGCTCCTGTCTGTCCAACTACTGGGCCAAAAAAAGACAAGGGCCTTTTCCTAGAAGACAGACAAAAAACAGAGGGAGTATACACAGACTTTGCAAAAAGCCTTTGACCAGAGTGGGCCAAAGGGGTTAAAAAATGCACAAAAATGTGTGATAAATGAAAAACAGAAAAAGTTTGTAGGTGGGTCTATAATTTCCTAACAAAAAGAACACAAAGTAGTAGTAAACAGAAGTAAAGTCTGACGCGGCTTTTGGTTAAAAGCTCTGTTCCTCAAAGGGACAGTACTTTGGGCCCCCTCCTGTTCCCCCATTTCTCAAATCTGACCTAGAAGGGAAAAAACAAAAGCCCCCAACAACCTTGGGTTTTTTTTCCTTTTCAGATGGCACCCTGAATTTTCATAAAGTGTCCCCCCTGAAGAAAACCCCGCCCTGACCAAGAGGGGGCTTTTAACCCCCAAACTTTAAAATTTTGGGGCTTTCAGAAAACCCCAAAATGAGGTTCAGTGATGAGAAATTTCAAAATTACTCCAATATGGAAAAAGTGAGGGAAAATTTAAAAATACATCGGAGTATAAAAACCCAAAATTTCCCAAACCCCCCAGTAGGGGCGAAAAAGTAACGTAAAAGACCTGGGAGTGGGGCATGTCGGGAAAGGGTCCAAACCCTTTAAAGACCCCTAACATTTTAAACAAATTTCCCATGCTAGAAAAAATGACAGGGTGGGATAAAGATAAACCTTTTAAAAATAGGGATGCCCGCCCCCTGATGACACTCTTCAGGCACTTTTCTCTATCTAGGCGGAAAATTGCTGCACACTAACAGCAACCCTTTTAAGGCAGGTGAAATTGCTGACTTAGAAAAATGTACAGAGAACCTTCATAACACACAACAAGATTTAAAAAACCCAATTTCTTTTAAAAAAACTTGAAGTTCCCCAAATTGTAACCCCCAGAATGCATGCCGGGGAGATACACGTTTTTTAAAAACACTTGGGAAAAACCTAGAGGGGTTAAATTTCCAAACCCTTTCACATGAAAATCACTCCCTATGAAATAAAAGCCCGGCAGATGATGCAACATCATCCCAGTGAAAAACAGAGGTGCCACAACATGATAAGAGACAACACAATAAGTTTCAAGGGGGCCCCAAGACTGTTCCCGTGCCCCCAATAAAACCCCTGGCTGTCTTCAAGAAACACTGGACGGCACCCGAAGTCCCCGAAACCCGACCCGCTGGGCTGTGGTTTGTAAAGTCGGGTTTCCGCAAACAAGCAGTAACCAAGGTTTGATCGGGCCCTGATCCCACCAGAGGCCCCGGTTTACAGACTGGGGCCATGGGGCATTGAACCCCCGAAACCCTCCCCCAGGTTAACCCTTCCCCCCCCTTTTTCCCCCACGACTCTTTAGTGCTCCCACTCCCCTTTTTTTAAACCCCATCAGTTTCCCATGAATTTACCGTGGGCTGACAGGTTCAATCCCAATATTTGAATACAATTTACTTCCCCCCTTTCTTCCTCCCCCAGTCCGATATCCAAAAAATTTCCCTTTTCCTTTAAATTTTTTTTTTTACCCCCCATCACCTTGGGTCATTTCTAACCCCTCACTTGTAAAAGGGCCTTCTTTTACATACCCTTCCAAACTCATTCACCAACCCTGGCCAAAATTCTCATCAGCAAAAGCAATTGTGGGCAACTCCCTTTTTGTTTTTGATTCCCTTTCCTTATTTTCCCCACCTCTTGCCAGCCCCCCAAACATTCACTTCCCCTTACAACCCCGTGTATAAAAATTTTTGAAAAAAACTAAAGGGACATCATGCACCCCTTTTGTAAGGGCCTACTTTTTGCTGGGGGAAAAAATCTCCCCCCTCCTACGTATTCTAACTTGAGCCCGCATCCTTGAAAAAATCTTAAAACCCCTGTCCCGTAACCTAAACCCCCCTATTTTCAATTTCATGTGCAACATCTGCCACATTGCTCCCCCTCCACCTAATCATAACCTTTTTTCCCAAAACCCTAAATGCAACAAAAACAATTTTTTTAACCCCTTTTCTAAATAATATTTACCTAAAAAGCTTCAATGTAACACTTGGGGCCCACACACCCCCCTTTAACCCCCTTTCCAAAAACCCCCTTGTTTTACCCGTCCCTGCTTTCCCCTCTTTTCTCGTAAAGCTTTTTTCTGAAAATTCTACCATACACCTTACCAGGTATACTCAGGGGCTTCTTTCCCTAAAATTTTTTTTACTGTTTGTCCCCTTTTTCCTTTTTACAAAGAACTATGTCATTTCTATTTGCCAATCCAAAAAGGAACCCCTTCCCCCCTTTCCCTGCATTTATTAAAAAAAAGTATCAACCCCTTTCCCAAAATTCTGTCTTGTCCCATCAGTCCTATCCGGGTTACCCCCCCTTCCATTTTTACCCACAGCCTCAAGCACCTCCCCCACACTCACAACTGCCCTTTCCCCCACTCCACAGATTTTAACCCTTTCTGGGGGAAAGCCAAAAAAATCACAGCTTCCCCCCCTCTTCAACCCAAAATTTAAAAAAATTTTCCCCAAAATATTCCCTCCATCTTCCCAATACGGTTTGGGCCCCACTTATATTTGGGAGGGTTTGATTCCAAAGGGTTTTTCCCCGGAAAAACCCGGGCATTGCCGGAAAGGGAGAACACCATATTTCTAAACCCATAAATCATACAAATGCCAAGGTAACAATTTAAAACTAGCAACATTTTAAACTAACAGTAAACTAGGCATTAAAAAAAAAAAAAAGTAAATTAAAATACACAGTACATTCTTTCTTTTAAAAAATTTGTATCCCTTTAAAGTAAGGAGAGGTGAGTAGTAGTATTTTTTATTTGGGAAATCAGGGGGTAGGTACTGGGAGGGGTAAAGGGACCCTTTGGTCCCCCCCTATTTTTTTACTTGTAAATTTTTTAAAGCAGCCCAGAACGTTACTTATTCGTTACTTTCCTTAAAAAAGTGTGTAGTTTTAATGGGAGGGGGAGAGGTGATTTGGGTTTTGGAGCCCCCAAAGCTTCCCCGGCCCCTGGAATGTATTATATGAAAATTTTTAAACCCCTTTTACTGTTTTTGGAAATTAATTTCGCAAAAATTCTAGCGGCTTCAAAAACCCAAACGGAGAAAGCTGGTAGGCCCCCATGTGAAAGAAAGGGGTCTGTGTGGTCAGTTTCGCCCCCACATAAAAAAAAAACCTGCAGCAAAGCAAATTTCCAAAAATGAGAAAAAAAAAACTGACCCTTTTTTTTGGGTTAAAACCCGAAATTTTTGGGGGTGCATTTTTATAAGTATTTATCGTTGTAAATTTTTGTTTTTCATGGTCTCGCCTATAAAATGGAAAAAAATATTTCAGAAATAGGGGATGATTTTGGGTTAAATTTCCCCGATGAAAACGACCTTGAAATTGAGCTCAAAATACGGGTAATGTTCAATTTTTACCAATGTTCAGGAGTAAGCAAATCACACCACACGTCCAATACACGTCAACTGGGGAGTCTAATATTCTTTCACTAGTGCACTGATATTTATTTATACCATTTTTACAATATATGCAGTAGTCTGCATAATGGTAAATTTTGTATTTTTTGTATGAATAAAAAAATCAAAATAGAAAGCAATAGTAATATAAGAGGGACCTAGAGACGTAACTAATGAACAGAGGATATGTTATTTAGTGCCAAAAATGTCTACATTGTTTATTCTGGACCCTATTTTGAAATTGGCATCTTTTTTAATTTGCGTGAAATTGGCCAAAATTGCCAATTTCTGACCACTTTAATTGGGTAGTTCAAATTGGTGAATGGGCAGTTTCTTGTACTCAACTGATAGAAAGAATGGAGTTCTAAAGAAATAGCAAATGAGTTTGGTCAACGGGATCAACGGAATTGGCCAAAAACAGGGCCCAAAGCCAGCAAATCGCCAATGCATGTGTTCACCGAGACCGCTAACTTTGTGGGAGCAAAATTCCATGAAATTTTTGACCAAATTTCGTACGTTTGGTGTCATTACCATCGGGAAAAGATTCTCTTATCATTTTAATAAGAAAAAAAACTTTTTTTCTTTTTTCTCTCTCCAAAAATTTTGCTACTTTAGAATGACAGTTTTAGAAAGGGGCTTGTGACAGTCAAAGGTTAAAGTGGCCCAGAGCAATATTGCTACTACCTTTCGAAATACACGTTACCTTTTTTCACCAATTTTAATCATTTCTAACAACTCCCTTTAAAGATGCCATCATAAACAGAAGAGTAATGCTGAGAACTGTGAACAAAGCCAAATGTTTAAAAGGGAAGTCACTGGGTCAAAGGCGGATTGGTACATATTTTCTCTGGTGTTGAACCAGAAAAAATGGAATTATTTTCCTCTGCCCTGCTACCAAACACTTCGTATTTGTGAAATTTTTTATTGTACGTGGTGTATGTTCATTTTTCATATGCTATGCAACATTTTTCTTATATAATTTTGATGGATTAAGAAAATGTCTATAAAGTCGAACCCCAGTTTTCGTCCGTCTGGTTTTTCGTACAATTCAGTTTTCAACCACTTTTTGGCGAAATTTTCCCCGTTTCACACATCCATTCAGAAATCGTCCCTTGCCAGACGCGTCCACCTGCCCATGGGTTGCGTCTGCTCATACGTTCATGACTCGGTCTGCCTTTGTTACTCGTTCAGTGAGCATTACTTTCCCCACATTCTATCCGAAACATTCGTAATAATCCATTTTTTTTTTTTTTTGCTTTCAACATGCTAAATAAGCCACCATGGTGCCAAAGAAATTCTGAGTGCCATTGTCCATTACCAAGTGCCTCCTGGTTTAAAGGACCAGTGCTCTTGCTCATCCTCCAGACTTTGAAGACCAGTTGTTGGAGGAAGTTTAGTTCTTGCCCCCGATACCACTCCTCTCATCCAGCCCATGGACCAGCAGGTTATTTCAACTTCAAAAAAACTGTACACCAAAGCAATGTTTCCCAAGGTGCTTTGAAGTGACTCAAAACTGAATTGACCCTAAGTGTTCGGAGGAATCACTTCAATATCCTCAGTTGCATAAGCCCTTTTAGATAAGGTTTGGCCCGGGTGTGGGCTTCCAGGATGATTTAAATCTTCTTGGAGAAAATTGTGGCCAGAATGTGTCCTCCAGAAGGATTTTGAAGGGTTGAGGCTGACACTGACAACCCTTACACCTGTTGTGAAATCTACTGTGTGTCTGGGAAGTCCATGGAGTTGGAGGTGAGTGCCAGGATGTGAACGAGTTGGTGGAAAAGACCACAGGGAAGAGCTAACCACTGAAGAGCTGCAAGACCTTCATCTGAACAGCAACAGACCTTAGCTGAAGAAATTACTTCAGAGGAGGAGGAAGAGAGAGGGGAAATGTGCCTTCTTCACAATTAAAGACATTTGTGCAAAGTGGAGTGAGGGGGCAAAGTTTTGTGGAAAAAATATCACCCTACCAAAGCTGTTGCAAAGCCATGTCAGCAACATGTTCAGTGACAGTGCCATGTCCCATTTTAGGCAAATCTTAGAAAACGCCAGAAACAGGCCTCTCTGGACAGATTTTTTGTGCGACAGGGGTCCAATGACTCAAGCTGGCCTAGGCCAGTAAGAGACAAAGAAGGGAAATAACCCCAGATAGGGCTTTGATACCTTAAGTTCTTATGGAGGGGGATTCCCCTTCCAAACAATACCCTTCCTCTCTCTCCCCTCCTCGCCATCTTCCATACCCAACAAGAGTCTTCAATAAAGGTAAAAGAAGTGATGTTAAATGTTCATTTATCCATTTCATTAGTCATTTATATTTGTCATTGTTTTCTGTAAAAAATGTATTTTTTGTTTAATATTTTTTGGGTGTCTGGAATGGATTAATTGGATTTACATTTTTTCTTATGGGGAAAAATTACCTCAGTTTTTTACAAAACAGTTATCGGTCAACTTTCTGGAATGGGTTAAAGACGAAAACAGGGTTCCTCTCCTCATGTAGCGACGTACTCGTTGACCGACGACTCGGACTTATGACAGGCTCTCTGACCATTTCACATACCTAAATGTATATTAGAAAGGGAGGAATGCAGGCAAGAGGAAGGGAGGGAGACTTGGGCAGCGGACCACAACAGTGTTGTGTAAATATTAGGTCTACAGTTCTTTACCCATCTCTGTATGCCTGTCCTTTCCTTCCTACCCTGCCTGCCCAACCCTGTCCTACCCCTCTTTGTTCTACATGCCCTGGCTTGCCCTGCCTGCATGCATACCTGCTCTTCCTTGGGCCCCCCCTGCCCTGGCATGCCCTGTCTACTGTGGTCTGCCTGCCTCTCTGAAATGGAGTGATGGTAGGGGTGTGTTGGAGGTGGGGGAGGGGTGGAAAGGATGAAGGCAGGCAGAAGTGGGAGGGATACAGTATGTGTACCAGATGCAGGCGTCAGAAGACTGCGGCAACAAGAGTGTAAATTCTCTACCAATCTCCGTCTTGCCCTGCCTACCTTATGCTGCTCTCTTCCATCTGCCCGGCCTGCTTTGCCTTTCCTTTTGCCCTACTTTCCTTCCCGTCATCTACTGAC
>NW_026491760.1:0-23141 GCF_026875155.1 Cherax quadricarinatus
AGGGCCACATTGGAAAGAAGAAAACATCAAGGCCCGGTGAAAAGGGCTGAGGAAAAAAGGGTGGAGAACTCACAAGAAACGATCAAGAGGTATGTGGGAGTCAACCGAATTTAAGGAAGTATTTACGTAGAGCGGAAGGACTCGGGGGGGACAAAACCAGAGGGACACCAAAAGGGAATACCAAAAAGTGGGGACCATACATACAGAGAGGAAAGGTGAAGAAACTGCTAAGGGACATCGATCCCTCAAAGCAATGGGACGGACAACACCCCCCGGGGCCTTAGAGAGGGACAATATGTTGTGCGGCCATTGCCAAATCTCAACACATCCCGGAAACGGGGGCAACTACCTAGGTAGGGAAACGAAATGTAGTTCCCTTTTTTAAAAAAGGAGACAAAAAAGGGCACTAAATAAGACCTGTGTAAATTGACGTGTATAAAATGCAAAATTTGGAGAAGTTTTCAGGAGGAGAGGGGAGCCCCGGGAAAGGAACGGGAGTATAAATGCCCCCCACACGGGATTCAGGGAAGGCAAACCCCTGGCAAAAACCCTTTCGGGAGTTCTACGATAAAATAACAGAATAAGACAGAAGAGAGGGGGGGGATTGCCTCTTTTTGGGATGAAAAAGGGCCCTTGCACAGTTCCTCAAAAGAGATTAGTGCGAAGCAGAGCATCAGGAAATATAACAAAGGCACTGCAATGGATCAGAGAATACCTGCAGGAGGCAACAACAGTCATGGAAAGTAATAGATCACAGTGGCACCTGGACGAGCGGGGTCCCACAGGGGGCGGTCCCCCGGGCCATTTCTAAATTTTTGGGATAGTAACGAATGCGGAAGGTTTTTTCGAATGTCCCTGTTTGAGATGATGTGAAATTAAAAAAGGAGAATTTAAATCTGATGAAGACCAGGCAGGACTTTTAAAGGACCCGGACAGACGGAAAACCCGGGCCAGCAAATGGCTTCTCGAAATTTTAAACCCGCCAAAACAAAGCATAAATGGGGGGAAAGGGGACAGAAACCCCCGAAAGTATAGGGTAGGTGGGCCAAAGACTGCAAACCTCACTCAAGGAGAAAGATCTTTGGGGGGAGTATAACACCGAGCATGCCCGGGAAAACCATCAATAATAACTGCTGCGCATATGGGGGCCCCGGCAAACCTGAGAACGCTTTCCCATACCTTAGTAAGGAAAATTTCAAGACACTGTACACCGTGTATGTCAGGCCCATAATGGAGTAGCAGCACTGTTTTTGGGAACCCGCACTTGATAAAGCACGTCAAAAACAAGAAAGTACAAAAGGTTGCGAAAGGTTAGTTCCAGAGCTAAGGGGAATGTCCATGAAGAAAATTTTAAGGGGAAAACGGCCTGAGACACTGGGGAACAGGAGGGCGGGGGGCATGATAACGACATATAAAATACGCGTGGAATAGACAAGGTGGACAAAAACAGTATTGTTCCAGGGAGGGGACACAGAAAACAAGAGGCCACAATTGGAAAGGTTGAAGACACAAATTAGTCAGAGATATAGTAGGAAGTATTCTTTCCTTCAGTCTTAGAGTGTAAGCAGAGTAATGCCAAGAAAATGACTATGGAGGCAGGAACCATACACATTTTTAAGACGAGGTTTTATAAAGCTCATGGACGAGGAGAGAGAGGGCCCAGTAGCAACCGTGGAAGAGGCCGGCAGAGCTAGGACTCGAAACCCCCTGCAACCACAAATAGGTGAGTACGAAATAGGTGATACACACACACACAATACAAGAATGACAGCATCAAAAGCCAAATGTGACCTAAAGTGGTTTATACAGCCACATCAGAGGCAAACCAGTCAAGGACCTGGTAATCAGGATGATGAGGAAGAACGGGAGCTCGCAAGGAATCGACAAGTATGTTAAGAGCTTCTGCTTCGAACCAGAGTTTATTCAAATGGAGAAGAATGCTTCCAGCAAACACTCGGCGGTAAGGTGCACCACAAGTGCTGGACTCATTGTACACATCCGAGTAGGAGGGGAAAAACTGCTAGAGGAACTAGTCACCTCGATGCATTGGACCCAGATAATATCTCTCGTTGGTCCATAGACATAATGAGCAAATGCAATGTGTGTGCCACTAACAACAATCTTCAATAAAATTAACGATACAGACAACAGCATTGGGTGTTAGAACACAGCAAATGTAGTCCCGATTTTTAAGAAAGAAGACAGAAAGGGCTGCACAACATACAGACTAGTTCGCTGACACGTATAGAATGTATAGTTATGGAGAAGATTTAGAGAAGAGTGTGTAAACACCTAGAAAGGGATGGAAATCATAATTGTCAACCAAAGTGTTTCAGGAAAGGAGAAACCTGCCTCACTAACCTATTAGAATACTATGACAAGGTAGACAAAGTAAGATGAAAGAGAGAAGGGAAGGGTGATTACACATCTTTACATCTTGACAGTAATAAAAGGCTTCTAACCACAGTAACCAAAACAAAAGACTGGTTGAAAAGCTATATTAGCAGGCAGGAATAGGAGGGAAAGTATTGCAAAGGTTTCAGGGAATACCTGACAGGAAGGAAACAACGTGTGTCGGCATGAGACGAGGTGTTAGAGTGGGTGCTTGTGTCGAGAGGGGTTCCACAAGGGTCAGTCCTATGTCCGGTCTCTTTCCTTGTGTACACAAGCAATGTAAAGCTAATGATAACACTTTCGACGAGTATCACATAAGCCTACAAGGGGATCTGGACAGGTTGCAAGCCTGGTCAAACAAATGGCTCCTGGAGTTTAACCCCAACAAGTTCAAAGTTATGAAGCTTGGGGAAGACAAGAAGACAACAGATGGAGTACAATCTAAGAGGTCAGAGGCTGCAAAACTCACTCGTAGAAAAGGATCTTGGGTGAGCATCATACAAAGCACATCTCCTGAGGCACACATCGGCTAAATAACTGCTGCAGCATTTCGAAATCTAAGTAAGGAGTCATTCACGAGACTGTAACACTGGTACGTCAGGCGCATGTTGAAGTAAATACCACCAGTACGGAACCCACACCTGTCAAACACTTCAAGAAATTAGAGAAAGTGCAAAGGTTTGTAAGAAGACTATCCCGGAGCTGAGGGAGTTTCCTACGAGAGAGGTTAAGGAAACTCAACCTAACAACACTGGAAACACTTTCATTAATCCCGAACCGTTCTAAACTTATGCTGCTTAGGTTGTGCAATTTCTGCGATTTGATGAGTACAACAGTTTTGCTTCTCAGAACGCTTTCTAACATTGTAAGTGTGAGATGACAGCGCTTTTCGTCAACTGATTTTTGTAACTGTTTCACTAACAGCTTTGTTGAGAGGGTTATGTCGGGGGTTATAACTGTCGGGAGTTGTAGCTGTTTCACAACTTAGCAGATCCATGTGTCTCCCCCGGATTAACCCAAAGATGCCCCCCGGATTAGCCCAATGACTCCCCCCGGAGTAGCCCAATGACGCCCCACGGATTAGCTCTGTGACCCACCCAGTCTGGCCACCTCCACTCAAGTATGGACCACTTGTATTTATCTAACCTATTTTTAAAACTGCACAACGTTTTAGCCTCAATAACTGTACTCGGGAGTTTGTTCCACTCATCCACAACTCTATTACCAAACCAGTGCTTTCCTATATCCTTCCTGAATCTGAATTTTTCCATCTTGAAACCATTGCTACGAGTCCTTTCTTGCTGGAAAATTTTCAGAACGCTATTTACATCCCCTTTATTTAAATTCTGTTTTCCATTTATCACCTCGATCATATTCCCTTCCCCCTAATTCTATACTCCTTTCAGAGATTGCAAATTCAGGGCCCTCAGTCTAATCCTCATATCGAAGATTACTGGATACAAATGTGATATCCTGGTCATCCTCCTCTGTACGTTTTGCCATACAAATTTATATCTATTCATAATACGGTGACCATAACTGAGCAGCATAGTCCTAAATGAAACTAACCAAGGATATATAAAGTTGAAAGAACAACCTGAGGACTTCTATTATTTTATACTTCTAGATATGAAACCAGAATTCTTGGTAAGCTTTATTCAAACACTAAGCACTGTTTCTAGTTTAGATACGCTAACCAGAACTCATAAATCCCCTTTTCGCAATCAGTAGTATTTAAATCTACATTATTTAGTTTATATGTGCCATGGTTATTAACTGTCCAACATTTAGAAACCTCATTTGAACATTATTAAAAACGCATCTGCCAGCTGCTCCGACCATTGCATTCAATTCTATTCAAATCTTCCTGGAGTGCTCTAATGTCCTCATTAGAATGAGTGGAACGGCCTATCATCAGCAATTTGCTTATGTCTGCTATTTATTCCCTCATCTATGTCGTTTAATTTGTAAACTGTGAACAACAACGGGCCCAACACTGACCCCTGAGGAACACCGCTTGTGACGTGCCCCCATTCTGATTCTCCCCATTTATGCAGACTCTCGCTGCTATTTGTCAGCCATTGCCTCACCCAGGAAAAAATTTTCCCCTCCATTTCCGTGTGCTTAAGTTTCCTCAATACCTCTGTGTGGAACTGTATTGAAAGCCTTAACTGAAGTTCCAAAATAACACAATATCATATTCGATTACCAAGATTACGCACCGCAAACACCTTATGAAAAATGTTAGTAAATTCGTAGACATGAACCCCCCCTTTGTAAAACCGTGTTGAGAATTCATTAATCATCTGTGGCTATCAAGATGGCTACGAATTGTCGTTCGCAACTATTGGATTCCATACATGTTTCCACTATAGTAAGGCTTATTGTCTATAGTTCGAAGCCAAGACATGTCACCTCCTTGTAAATAGGTATTACATTTGCCATTTTCCATTATCAGGCACTAATGCCATTTGTAAGTGATATGTTAAAAAGATTAGCCAAAGGTATAAGAACATAAGAACATACGAACATTAGAAAGAAGGAACACTGCAACATGCCTACTGACCCATGCGAGCAGAGCCCATGTCCCTTCCCCCCGGAATTAGACCAAAAGACCCACCCCCCGTATTTACCCAATGACCCACCCCGTCTGGTCATCCCCATCCAAGGATGGAGCACTGTACCAGACCCCGCAGCACAAGCTAGTCAAGTCCACACTCACCACCCCCACCCACACCCACTCATGTATTTATCTAACTTATTTTAAAACTACACAACGTATTAGCCCTCAATAACTGTACTCGGGAAGCTTGTTTCTGCTCATCCACAACTCTATTATCAAACCAGTGCGTTCCTATATCCTTCCTTACTCTAAATTTTCCATCTTGAAACCAGATGCTGCAAGTCTGTCTTGGCTGGAAATTTTCAGTACACTATTTACAATCCCTTATTATTCCTGTTTCCATTTTACACCTCGATCATATACCCCCTAATTCTAACGCCTTTCGATACATTCCTTTAACACCCTTGCAAACAGTCCATCAGGACCTGGGATTTGTTAGGTTTTAGTTTCTCTATTGTCTGAGGGCCATGTCACAAGTTACCGCAATCGTACATAGTTTATTATCCTGTTCTAGATAATCTTATATTTTAGGAATTATCGCTAGTATTTTCCTGTGTGAAAACTGAGAGGAAGTAGTTATTGAGAATTTAATACAATCCTAATCACTGTTAGTGACTGACAAAGTTACTCTTAAGTGGGGCCCATATCATGTCCCTAATCATACTTCTGTATACCTGAAAGAACCCTTTGGGTTAGTCCTTGAATCCCTTGCGACCTAGCCTCATAATCCCTTTTGCTTTTCATAATTCCTTTCTTTTATTCTCTCTTTATAATTGAATATATTGATTCTTAAAACGTGCCCATCCCCATTTTGGATACGCCTATATATGCCTCTCTTTGACTATGATATGTTATTAATCTATTGTCCATCCATTTGGGATATTTTTGTTAGATCTAATTTCCCTACTCGAACAAAAGTTGTCTGGGCAGCTAGAACATGCCTTTGAAAAAACGTCATATTGCAACCAAGATCACCTACCTGGACCCATAGTTAGAAATCCCAATTTAGCCCCCACCCAGGTAATTTTTCAGTCTCCATGAAGTCGGCAAGCGAAAATCTGGGACAAAGAATTGAATGCATTATCTGGGTAATTCCATGATATATTGAAACTTAAGTATTTGTGATCACTTTCCCAAGCTCATCATTAACCTCAAGATTATTAAATTAGGAATCTTTTGTTGGCAAGAACACAAGTCAAGCAGACTGATTCCCACAGTTGTTTCAGTCACAACCTGTTCTTAAAAGCATCCTTAACCGTATCAAGAAAGTCACTAACTTCAAGATTTTCCTGTCAATGTTTCCAATCAATTGTCTAAGTTAAAAATCTCCCATTATCACAACATTTTCATATCTAATGACCTTATGAATTTTCGTCCCATAACACTTACTGCACTCCCTACAAGGTTTGGGGGGCTATAAATCACACCCAAAATTAGTTTGTTACTTACGCCCCTCGAGAAACTGAACCAAACAAATCTGTGTTCTATGTTTTCTAATCTTATATCATGTCTAAGAGACAACAATTTAAATTTTCTACTGGAAAAATTTTTGTACAACGCCACTCCCACTACCCTTCCTGTTGAATTTATGCATGTGCAATAATTTATAAAACCCTGTATGTTGTCATTCAGAAGCACTTCTCCTATCATTCAGTTGAACCAGTCCTATGTTATTGACCAATAATATCTATATTGCCTACACCTGCAAGTAATCCATTACTCATCTATCTTATTACTTGAGACGTCCTACTATTTGTATAGTAAAACCTTAAGGAGCTAGTCCACTCGTAGCCCCTCAACTATCTCCTTTGTTTGTTGATCAATTGAATTTGCATTACTAGCAACTAATTTTGAATATTGTCCTTTTAAACATATACCTGAGGTCACCCCCGGTAATAACTGCTGTTTTTTAACCCTAATGCTTTAGCCTGATTGTTTCCCACACAAACACCCATACTCTATAATCTATCAGTTTCAAATAGACAAGTCATCATTTACCCTCTCAATCGAATTGGCTAATGCAACACTCTCCCCAGAGAGATGAACCCCATATCCCTTGCATACATAGCACGTTTGCCAAAGAAGGTCCCATTATCAATGATGGGATTGCAAGTTTCCTTGCAGTACCTGACTAGCAGCAATTTTATACCACTTGCCCTAGACATACCATTCACAGCCCCATTCCCTTTCTACAAGAAATGCTTACATATGACTGGATCACTCACATCCCATAGACCTAACTACTTCTGTTGGCTGACTCTGACTTACACATCCAGCAGCTCCTCTCCTTCCCTTTCCCAATGTCCATTAACCCCCAGCACTAAGACAGATAATGGTGCTTTCCCTCCATTAACCTCCATAATTATCCCAACCTGCTGTCTATGTCACCAACACCACTCCAGGAAGAACACACTCTCTGTCTGACCTTCTGTCTCTGTTACAAAATACACAGTCCATAATCTTACCTGAGAATCGCCTACTATTAAAATAATCTTACCTTGATTAGCATGGGAATCAAGTGTACCTTCAACCTCACTAACCACTGAAGTACTCTATTGCTGAGAACAGAGAATCGATTTTCCAACCATCACATGCTTCTCTATTAACATCTCTTCAATCTTACTATCTTCTGAACTTTGATACCACTTGCCACTTAAAGTGGCTGCTACTATCATTGCTGTTGACCTATTGTTCCTCCTTACCAGCTAAATCCTCTCACACTCGCTCCCAAACTCCTCTATCGAAGCTTCAGCCTCCGTTTTTTCCTCTGAAGAAGTAGAATCTCCTTCTTCAACACTTGAACCTGAATTCTAAAACACTACAACATGCGATTGTGCTTTGTAACAGCCCACTCTAACTACCAAGAGCTTTAGGCAGTAGGACCCGCAGTAAACCACTGAACTCAGCGTCTACATGTATATACTCTTCAGTCAGGTCTGACAATTTGCTACTGGATTTTTACACCAACAAAACGCACGGTTTTATTCCCAAAAGTTTGAGGAAAGAAAGAAGACCGCATACAGAGTCCATGCTAGGGGGTAAAAGACTTGCAAACCTCACTCAAGGAAAGGATTTTTGGTTAATATTGCACCTGAACATATTGCCTGAGCGGACATGGAATTAGATTAACATTACAGTAAAATGCGTTTTTTAGCGAATATAAGACCTAGCTTTTAAATCTATGTAAGAAATCTTTCCACCACATAGAATATTGTGTACCATCAGGTCTATATTTTTTATATGCAGCCCCAGTAAGGAACCCAACCTGGTCACCTGGCAGTAATTGGAAAAAGTTAAGAGTTTGCTATCGTCTGGCTTAAAGGATTGTCCTAGAAGGAACTCGAAGACTACTGGAGGACAGTACACTAGGATGGATAGGATAATAACGTACAAAATCCAAGAGATTTATTGCTAAACAGAGGCAGAGTAATTGAGAGATGGGGAACTAACGAGGAGGGCACAGCTGTAAATTATAAAGCACTGAACAGTCACAGGAAACGTTAGAAAGTATTTATTCAGCCCATGAAGTGGTTAAGAAGTTAAACCGACAGGAAAACAAAGTAGAAAAAGCAAGAAACGATACATTGCTTTAAGAGAAGGTACGGAAAGGTAACGAAGCCCAGTTGATAGTTGTATCCTAACAGCGACAGGAACACGCCTGCAACCACATATAATGAGTACAATGATGAGTACAACATAAGATATAGCCAACGCATAGTGAGATGTGTCTGTGACAACCAGTATTTAATACATATATCCATACTTGCGTAAATATATTTCCGACACCAAATAGTTTCCACAACTTTTCTATTAAACAGGTGCAGTGTGTACGCCATCTAACATACGAGTCCCCGGGGATCACAGCCGGCTGCTGTGGCATCCGGACGCCACATCACGGCCTCGTTCTCACCTCCACCTCCGCACTCTCCCTGACAAGTTCTCAAAGTGAGTATGTGTAAGACGGAGATTTAAATGAGTTAACTGGCCTATGAACTGTCATTATCACTGTCGTAGTAACAGTAAGATACATAAAAACCCTAGGGTTTCGGTAAGTCTCTAGGTCGAAAAGACTTTATCTCCAATATTCGCAAAAAGATCCCCAAGTACAGTAGGCGTAAAACGATCTGTATCGTCTTAACATTCAACTCTTGAAGTAAATTACCGGTTGCCAACACCATCCTTCTTAGGAACTAGGATTCAAGGGCGCACATTTCAAAGAGAATTATTAATGTGATAATGATGTCACCAACCATCTGTAGACTAACTCTACTGCGACATCAACTTTGCGAATGAGCATTCTGTCTGCCGGTGACAAAATAGGTTAAGAATCAGATTAAGTGGAATACGATTGGACAGTAGGTTTCTTAAAACATTTCACACTTGGAAACGAGACGCTCTCTGATATTTGTTTAAAAAAGCTGCAAGAACAAACTCGGACTTGTCTGGGAAGTCGGTAGGAGCTAATTCTTTCTCATCTATTCTTTTTCATCTATTGTTGTGTGTGTGAGTGTGTACTCACCTATTGTCCTCACCTATTTGTGGTTGGCAGGGGGGTCGAGTCCTACTCCTGGCCCGCCTCTTTCACACGTTGCTACTAGGCCCTCTCGCTCCTCCCGCACCATGACTTTATCAAACCTCGTCTTAAAACTGTGTATGTTCCTGCCACCACTACGTCATTTTCTAGGCTATTCCACTGCCCTACAACTCTATGGACTGGAATAAATACTCCAACTAATCTCTCGACTCTTGGTCTTCACTTCCAATTTTGGCCTCTGGTTTCTGTTCCCCCCCTCCCTGGAACACCTGTCTTTGTCCACCTAGTCTATACCACGCAAGTATTTTATAATGTCGTTATCATGTCTCCCTGACCCTCCTGTCCTCCAGTGTGGTCAGGCCGATTTCCCTTAATCCTTTTTTCCTCATAGGAAATTTACCCTTAAGCTCTGGAACGTTCCGGGCAATTAAGGGTACTTCTCTAGTTTCTTGACGTGGCTTTATCAAGTGCGGGTTTCCCAAACAGGCTGCATACTCCAGTATGGGCCTGACATACACGGTGTACAGTGTCTTGTGTGTGTGTGTGGTGGTGTGTGTGTGTGGTGTGTGTGTGTGTGTGTGTGTGTGTGTGTGTGTGTGTGGTGTGTGTGTGTGTGTGTGTGTGTGTGTGTTAGACTTGATGAAGCTTGTTGTGTGTGACTTATGAATGCTCTGAGAATTGTGTGTGAACTTGATGGAGCTCTGTGTGCGTGTGTGTTGATTTGATAAAGCTGTCCAGTGCCATCTGAAGTCAGCCAGGGGTCTTTTTGAACCTAAAACCCTTATGTAATGCTGGAGGCATCTGAACAGTCTTGGCCCCAGACACTTATCGTGATGTCCTCTCAGTGTACTCGTTGCGCCCCTGCTTTCATATGGGGGAATTTGCATCTCCAGCTGAGTCTATGTTTTTCGTAGAGATAGGGGGAGGGAAAGTTGGTACTAAATCTCTGGGATTTTTTCCCAAGCGTCTATTAATAATGTATCGCACTCCCCTGCGCTCCAGGGAAATACAAATCAAGGGGCTTCAGGCCGTCCAGAATTTAGGTGCTCTTATCGTACTTATGTGTACGTGAAAGTTCTTTGTACATTCTCCAGTCAGCAATTTCCCTGTCTGAAAGGGTATAGTTAGTGTACAGCAGTATTCCAGCCTAAGAGAGAACAAGCGATTTGAAGAGAACATCATGGGCTTGCGTCCCTTGTTCTAACGTTATTATCCACATCCTACATTTTCCTAGCAGATTGTAGAATGCATTGTTGAGATCCTTGAAAGTGAGATCCTCTGACATTAATCACTCCAGTCCCTTCCACATTAGTTTTTTCGTCTGTTTTATACTCCGATATACTTTTCATTCCTCGAGTTTGAATATCGAGTAATTGAAATTTTTTTCTTCAATGAAACTCCACATTGTTTTTTTTTCGGCTCATGTAAAGATTTGATTGAATGCCCGCTTGGAGAAACCCATACCCGGGCGGATTGAATCGCGGTCAGAGAGTTCTCAAAACTCCAGAGAGTGACACAGTGGTGCCTAATTGCTAACCTACCTATTGTGTAGAAATATACCTAAGTTGGACGAATTCTTTGTGGCTACTGGTCCAGTGCTAACGCGACGGTCTGAGTTTTAGACTCGCTGACCGCGGGTTCAATCCCGCCCGTGGTATGGTTTGTTTGCAATCCGTGTCATTACTATTTCGGGATCCGCTTGGAATCTTGGCAGTGTCTTCGACGGATGACACTGTCATGCAAATTCGTTTGCCATCCGCAAAGTAAGACTCTGTTGCTTGAGGGGAGGCTTACATCTGTATCTATTCAGCTATGAGGATGAGGAACAGGATGGGAGCGAGTACTGTGCGTTTTGGACAGAGCTTTTCACTGTAAAGAAAGCCGCCTCAACTTACTGTGTTAACTGATTACTCGTTTGTTATATAAGCTTTTTCCTGTTATTCTTTTATTACGTATTCTATGCGCTGTTAGGCAGCATGGTCGCACTTATCGAAGTCTTTCGCAAAAGGTTCTCTATATACATCGACATTTTGTTTGTCCTCCAGTGCCTCTAGACCTTGTCATAGTTGGCCAGTATTGTTTGCATCTCTTTCTTTGGGGTGACTTAATAAACTCTTATTATGTTGGTTACTTGGTGAAGCTGTCTTTTGTGGGTAACTTAAGAAGCTCTTAGTATGTGGGTATTATCTTGGTGAAGCTGTCTGTTTGTGGGTAAAACTAAATGAAGCTCTTATTATGTGGGTTACTTGGTGAAGCTGTCTGTTGTGGTGACTTGATAAGCCTATATGTACTTGAAATCTCTGTTGTGGTTAAAAGATAAATCTCATATAAATTCCATATTAACTACATATGGAATTTCATGTGAGATTTAATTTCTATCACGAAAGCGCATAACTAATAAACCAAGACAAGTCAAAATTTTTTTTTCCATTTAACTCTTAATTCCTAAACACTGGCCATTATAATGCACAAATAGAAAATCCCATGTAACGTGGTATACTAGGAGAGAAAAAATTGTCACACAACATTATTATGAATTAAATGGAAAAAATGGGTATATAAACCGACACAATGGAAATAAAACACATTATGCAGTATAATGTGATCCTTTATGGACTACGTATCGCCCACACAGTGGGCTTTTTCAAGTCACAAAACCGATTTCTGTTGTGACTTGAAAAAAGCACACTGTGTGGCCGAAACGTAATTCAAATAAAGGATCACAATTATACTGCATATGTGTTTATATTTCCATTATATGAATAAAGTTGACCACAGGATTTAAAAAAAAAAAATGTGTGCTACATAAGGGCACAAATTTACTGAACATTTCTTTAATAAAAATAATGAATTTTCGGTGAAGTAAAGTTACGAAACTCATTATTAATAGCAACTAAATATATTATAATATTAGTATGGTATATCTGCACAGATAGTGGTAATAACATACATGTTTCGTCTTCTCCTAGATTATTTTATGACCAAATTTACTGGTGGCAGCGGATGTTAACTTTTACTAAGATAACTACAGCAGAGAAGTCGATGAGTTGTGTTTGTCAGTTGTGCTCAGTTCCCTGGTCCTGTGCCACGTCTAGGTAGAACAACTTCAGCTACAGTCACTAACCACTTTTACGTAAGTACACCCTAAATGTTTAAACGCTTATCGAGCCCTTAAGTAGAGAAGGGCCGTGAGCCGACACCTGGTTGTAGACATGGCATTAGCCAGCAGATGTTAAATGGCTGCATGACTATGATGGATAGACAGACGAGACAATGCCAGTAGTAACATAACAATTGGTAAGTAAACAAGGAGTAAACTGACAAGTAATAGGTAGGCACACAATACAAACACTTGGTAAGAGAGGCAAGATAGACTTGGTAGATAGACTGGTAAGATGACAAATGTAAGGTAGATAAGATAAGCTAAAATGTTCAACCGTACGCCAGTCAAAAAACCACTTGCTTCCTCGCACGTCACTAACAACCCTCACTACACACCTACTTCCCTCCGCACACACCTACTTCCTCACACACACCTTACATCCCCACACACACACCTACTACCCACGCACACACCTACTTCCCTCACACACACCTACTTCCCTCGCACACGACCTACTTCCACGCACACACACCTACTACCCTCGCACACACCTACTTCCACGCACACACCTACTACCCTCGCACACACCTACTACCCTCGAACTCAACCTCCACCCTCGCACACACCTACTTCCTCCTCGCAACAACACCACTTCCCTCGCACACACATACTTCCCTTCCCCCCGCACACACCTACTACCCTCGCATCACACCTACTGTTCCCTCACACACACCAACTTCCCTCACACACACCTACTTCCCACGCACACACCTACTTCCCTCACACACACCTACTTCCCTCGCACAACCCTAACTTCCCTCACCACACCTACTTCCCTCACACACAACCTACCTTCCCCTCGCACACACCTACTTCCCTCAGCACACACCTACTTCCCTCACACACACCTAAACTCCCTCACACACAACCTACTTCCCTCGCACACACCTACTTCCCTCACATCACACCTACTCCATCACCACCACACCTACTGTGAGTACCTACTTCCCCACACACACCTACTTTACCTCGCACACACCTACTTCCCTCGCACACACCTACTTCCTCACACACACCTACTTCCCTCACACACACCTACTTTCCCTCACAACACACCTACTTCCCTCACACACAACTACTTCCCTCTCACACACCTACTTCCCCTCACACACACTTACTTCCCTCACCACACCTACTTCCCTCACACACACGACACCACTTCCCCACACACACCTACTTCCCTGCATCACACACCTACTTCCCTCGAACACACCTACTAACCCTCAGCACACACCTACTTCCCTCAACACACCTACTTCCTCGCACTAACACCTACATTCCCTCACACACACCTACTTCCCTCACTACACACCTACTTCCCTCGCACACACTACTTCCCCTCACACACACCTACGTCCTCACACACCACATAACTTCCTCACACACACCTACTTCCCTCACACACACCTACTTCCCTCACACACACCTACTTCCCTCAACACAAACCTACTTTCCTCTCACACACTTTACTTCCCTCACACACAACCTACTTCCCACACACACACCTACTTCCCTCACACACACCACTTCCCTTCGTCTACACACAACCTACTTCCCTCACACACACCTACTTCCCTCGCCACACACCTACTACCCTCGCACACACCTAACTTCCCTCACACACACCTACTTCCTCGCACACACCTACTTCCTCTCGCACACACCTACTTCCCTCACACACACCTACTTCCCTCGCACACACCTCCTACCCTCGCACACACCTACTTCCCTCACACACACCTACTTCCCTCACACACACCTCTTCCCTCTCACAACACCTACTTCCCTCGCACCACGAACCTACTTCCCCTCACACACACCTAACTTCCCTCACACAAACACTACTCTTCCCTCACCACAACACACCTACTTCCTCGCACACACCTACTTCCCTCGCACACACCTACTTTCCCTCGCACACACCTACTTCCCTCACACACACCTACTTCCCTCACACACACCTACTGCCCTCGCACACACGCTTACTTTCCCTCGCACACACCTACTTTCCACTCACACACACCTACTTCCCTCGACACACACTACTTCCTCGCACACACCTACTTCCCTCGCACACATCCTACTTTTCCCTCACACACACCTACTTCCCTCACACACACCTACTTCCCTCCAACACACCTACTTCCCTCGCACACACCTACTTCCCTCGCAGCATCGGACCTACTTCCCCTCTGCACACACCTACTTCCGCGCACACACCTACTTCCCACTCACACACCTAACTTCCCTCACACACATACTTCCCTCACACACAAACCTACTTCCTCACACACACCTACTTCCCTCGCACAACTACACCTACTACCCTCGCAACACACCTACTTCCCCTCGCACACACCACTTACCCTCGCACACACACCTACTTCCCTCACACACACCTACTTCCCTCGCACACACCTACTTCCTCGCACACACCTACTAACCTCACCCTCGCACACACCTACTACCTCACACAACCCTACTTCCCTCACACACACCTACTTCCTCGCACACACCTACTTCCCTCGCACACACCTACTACCCTCGGCACCCACCTACTGTCCCCCTCACACATCCACCTACTTCCCTCGCACTACGACCTACATCCCTCACACAGCACACGTTCCCACACACACACCTACTTATCTCTCGCACACACCTACTTCCCTCACACACCCCTACTTCCCCTCGCACGACTACCTACTTCCTCACACACACCACTTCCACACGACACCACCTACTTCCTCACACACACCTACTTCCCTCGCCACAACCTACTTCCCTCACACACCCTACTTCCCCCACACACACCTACTTCCTCACACACACCCTACTTCCCTCACACACACCTACTTCCCTCACACAACACCTGACTTCCCTCACACACACAACCTTCATACGATTAAGATTTTAGACACATGTGCAACATCTGGGCGTATCTTTAGTTGTAAACATTAAGCCATCCAGTGCTTTATCAAACAGATTCTAGGACATAATTTGAAGACAGTAGAACTATATACAAAAGATGAGGTAATCAGTCCCTCAAGACCTTGGAGCTGGTGTGAAGATCACCTGAGTCGTGTAATTCTGCAGCAGAGGCAAGCAGACTGGCGAAACGTCTACAATAAAGACACCCATATGTTGACATGTGTCTAGATCTTCATCTTGTTCGGGGTTTATATACCAACTTGGCACAGACAAGCACCTAAAAGTCAGTTTCCTGAACAGCCGGTGTGGCTCGTCCGATGTTGCGTGCAGCCATAGCCAACGCCTGGTTGATCAGGCTCTGATCCACCAGGGGAGGCCCTGTCCCAGGCAGGCCGCGGGGGCGTTGACCCCCGAACTCTCTCCAGGTAAACTCCAGGTAAACTTGAATCACCACTTTTTTTTTTTGATCAATTTCAATGGATTTTGGCAGGCATTAAACAGCTAAAAAAGACATATAGGCTGTGTTTTTTTTGACTGTTTAGGCCTTCAGGTTTAGACAGAAAAAAATATTTTTGCACAAGTTTTATGGACCTAGGACTTTCCAAATTTCTACTATATTGGGAAGATGTACAGTGCCTCCTATTTTGACATCAGATGATAGATAAAGGCCGAGGTCAATAATGACCCTGAGCATTTTAGGCTGACAATGTCAGTAGATTCCATTAAAAAAAATGGTTAGAAATTAGTTTCTTTTTTTTTTTTTTAGAGGGAGGAAAAAAATCATTGTAACAAAAAAGCTGATTACAATTGGCAATATTCTCTGGTGTTTGTAGAACCATCATTCCTCAATAACGTCTGCAAAAATCACAGGGCAATCCAATGAATATTTGATCGAAAAAAAATGATTAAATGTCAATAACTTATTACCGAGTTTTTTTTATTAATTTTGTATTGTGACTCTAGGTAGCGGCGCGCCACCCTTTCCAGCTTGCTACATCCCTCCATCTTCTCTACAGCCTTCCGGCTACTGAGGACTATGTAGCCTGCTACAAAACACCCCTCCTATCTTCTGTCAGCTGCCTGCTACTGAGCGAACTTGCTGTCTGCTCTCCACACACATAGCCAGCATACATAAAAAATCGTAAATTTTGGGAGGAAAAAAAACAAAACAAAAAACTCCTATTGCCAACATGAATTTTTGCTGTCAGCAGATACCAAAAAAAAATTTTTTATACATTTATTAAAAACATACTTAGAGATATGATAGAAACAAGCAGATTACATCAAAATGTTGCCAGAATTTTGCACTCATTTAAAGTAAGAAAACATTTTTTCATAAATTTTTCAATTTTAATATCCTGATCACTGGAAAAAAAGGCTCACCCCTCTCCTTCATTACCCCCCTCCCATCAACCTTTCATATCGCGAACGCACCCAGTTGTACACTACAGATTTATGCACCCTACAAGTCAATTCCTACTTTCGTTTCATCTTCTCAGCATCCCCCCCTCAGCCTTCTGGATAATACTTTTAGTTAACCTACATCTCCTAATAGCCAAACTACCAAATCCTCTGCATAATATTCACAACCATATATCAACACTAACCCTTCCATACTCTTGCTGCATCATTCACAACTCATGATTCACACTCAGAAAAATGTTGGTGCAATTCTACCCCTCAAACTTTCCCTATTTGTGTCCATGAAATAACAGTGTTTTGTCGGCCCAGGTTCCTCAAAGAATCCCCAACTTTTTCCCTCTCATCAGTTAAATAGTTCACGTCATCTTTCATAAACCATGTTCTGGTGACATTGTCAACTTCCCAAATATCGGAACACGTTTCACTTCCCTCCATACTCCCTCTTCCAATCTGATGATCCAAGCTTTCATAACCAACTCTTAAGTTATTCTCAGTCACCTTTCTCATTCTGATTTTCACTTTAAGGGTTTTTCTTCTTCTACATAACTCCCCAATTCATTCACTCAACCTTCGGAACTCCTCGTCAGTATCTTTCCCAGACACACACTTCCACAGCATAACCTAACTGTGGACAATTTCCAATATACTACCAAGGTAAGTTTGACTGAGGGAAAACGTTTGGCTTATGTTTGAAAGTTATCAATATTTTTTTCTAGTGCACATACCTTAACGATCCAATGATCCTCTGTGAGGATCACTGATCCTTTGAAAGAAGTACACAGTAATGTTGCGTAGATGTTGTGTGGTTTGTTTATGTAAAATATTTTTGTGTGACCCTCAACAGGTACCACTTACGTGCGACCTGTGGATTTGCGTCTGGGGCGTATCACTTGATAACGGGTCGTGTCTGCATGGTAGAATGTGATGAGGAGGTGAGTGGGGGTAGAATGGTGATGAGGAGGTGGTGTGGTAGGAATGGTGATGAGGTGAGTGGGGGTAGAATGGTGATGAATGAGGTAAGTGGGGTAGGAATTGTAATGAAGGAGGTAAGTGAGGGTAGGAATGGGTTGATGAGAGGTTAGTGGGTGGTATAGGAATGGTGATGAAGGAGGTAAGTGGTGGTAGGAATGTTGATGAGGTAGTGAGTGGGGTAGGAATGGGAGATGATGGGAGGTGAGTGGGGTAGGAAATGTTGAGAAGGGATGTGAGTGGGGGTAGGAAATGGTGATAGGGAGGTGAGAGGGGTAGGATGGTGATGAGGGAGGTGAGTGGGGTACGAATGTTGAATGAGGAGGTGAGTGGGGTAGGAAGAGGGAGGTGAGTGGGGGTAGGAATGGTGAAGAGGGAGGTGAGTGGGTATGAATGGTGATGAGGGATGTGATGTGTAGGAATGGAGATGAAGGAGGTGATGGGGAAGAATGGAGATGAAGGAGTTTAGAGTGGTTAGGAAGTGATGAGGAGGTGAGTGGGGGTAGGAATGGAGATGAGGGAGTGAGTGGTGTAGGAATGGTGATGAGGGAGGTGAGTAGGGGTAGGAATGTGACTGTGGAGTAGTAGGGATAGAATGGAGAGAGGAATGAGTGGGAGGAAGGAGATGATGGATGAGAATGGGGGTAGGAATGAATGATGAGGGAGGTGAGTGGGTAAGGAATAATGAATAGGGAGGTGAGTGGGTTTATGAAATGGTGATTGAGGAGGTGAAGTGGGGTAGGAAATGGTGAGAAGGAGGTGCAGTGGGGGTAGGGAATGGTGAAAGGGAGGTGATTGGGGGTCAAAGGAATGGTGAAAAAGGAGTGAGTGGGGTTAGGAATGGTGATGAGGGAGGTGAGTGTGGGTAGGAATGGTCAGAAGAGGTGAGTGGTGGTAGGAATGGATTGAAGGAGGAGAGTGGGTAGAATGGGATGAGGAGATTGATAGGGGTAGGAATGGTAGTTTTGAGGAGGTGAGTGGGTTAGGAATGGTGATGAAAGGGAGGTGAGTAGGGGTGGAATGGTGATGAGGAGGTGATAGGGGTAGGATTGGAGATGAGGGAGGTGATGGGGGTAGGAATGGTGATGAGGAGTTAAGTAGGGGTTAGGAATGGGTGATGAAGGAGGGAGGTAGGGTAGGAAAGAGATGAGGAGGTGAGTGGGAGTAGGAAATGGTGATGAAGGAGGTGAGTGGGGTAGGAATGTGATGAGGGAGTGAGTGGGGGTAGGAATGGATGATGAAGGAGTTAATGTGTTTAGGAATGGTGATGAGGAGGTTGTGGGGTAGGAATGGTGATGAGGGAGTGAGTTGAGGTAGAATGGTGAGGAGGGGAGGTGGAGTGGGTAGGGAAGTGATGAGGGAGTGAGTAGGGGTTACGAATGGAGATAAGGTAGGTGAGGGGGTAGGAATGAGGATGAAGGAGTAAGTGGGTTTAGGAATGGTGATGGGGAGTGAGTGGGGTAAGGAATGGAGATAGGAGGTGGAGTGGGGTAGGAACACTTTCATTAATCCGAACCGTTTCTAAACTTATGCTGCTTAGGTTGTGCAATTTCTGCTATTGATGAGTACAACAGTTTGCTTCTCCCAGAACGCTTTCAACATTGTATAGTGGTGAATGACAGCGCATTCGTCAACGATTTTTGGAACTGTTTCACTACAGCTTTGTTGAGAGGGTTATGTCGGGGGTTATAACTGTCGGGATTGTAGCTGTTTCACAACTTATAGCAGATCCATGTGTCTCCCCCGATTAAAAACCCAAAGATGCGCGCCCGAATAGCCAATGACTCCCCCCGGGAGTAGCCCAATGAACGCCCCACGGATTAGTCTCTGTGACCCACCCAGTCGGCCACCTCCACTCAAGTATGGACCCACTTGTATTTATCTAACCCTATTTTTAAAACTGCACAACGTTTTAGCCTCAATAACTGTACTCAGGGAGTTTGTTCCAACTCATCCACAACTCTATTACCAAACAGTGCTTTCCTATATCCTTCCTGAAAATCTGAATTTTTCCATCGTGAAACCATTGCTACGAGTCCTTTCTTGCTGGAAAATTTTCAGAACGCTATTTACATCCCCTTTATTTAAATTCTGTTTTCCATTTATCACCTCGATCATATTCCCTTCCCCCTAATTCTATACTCCTTTCAGAGATTGCAAATTCAGGGCCCTCAGTCTAATCCTCATATCGAAGATTACTGGATACAAATGTGATATCCTGGTCATCCTCCTCTGTACGTTTTGCCATACAAATTTATATCTATTCATAATACGGTGACCATAACTGAGCAGCATAGTCCTAAATGAAACTAACCAAGGATATATAAAGTTGAAAGAACAACCTGAGGACTTCTATTATTTTATACTTCTAGATATGAAACCAGAATTCTTGGTAAGCTTTATTCAAACACTAAGCACTGTTTCTAGTTTAGATACGCTAACCAGAACTCATAAATCCCCTTTTCGCAATCAGTAGTATTTAAATCTACATTATTTAGTTTATATGTGCCATGGTTATTAACTGTCCAACATTTAGAAACCTCATTTGAACATTATTAAAAACGCATCTGCCAGCTGCTCCGACCATTGCATTCAATTCTATTCAAATCTTCCTGGAGTGCTCTAATGTCCTCATTAGAATGAGTGGAACGGCCTATCATCAGCAATTTGCTTATGTCTGCTATTTATTCCCTCATCTATGTCGTTTAATTTGTAAACTGTGAACAACAACGGGCCCAACACTGACCCCTGAGGAACACCGCTTGTGACGTGCCCCTAAAAATTTTCTGATCTATTTTACTCCAATTTTCATCTTCTTTTCTATTTTATGCCAAATTTTTCTTCATTCTATTTTACTTCCTTTCATCTTTCATCTTTTTACTTCCATTAACTTTCTATCCACTTTTCCTCCTTCTCATCTTTGTAGCATTTTTACTTCCTTTTTCATCTTCATTAAACTTCCAAATTATCTCTTTTATCTATTTTGTACCGCCATTATCATCACTTATCATTTTCACATCCCTTACTCTTCTTATCTATTTTTACTTTCCCTCATCACATCTTACTATTATTTCTTCCATTACATTTTTATCATTTTACTCCATTTTCATCTCCTTATCTATTTTACTCCATTTTCTCTTTCCCTTTTCATTTTACCTTATTCTTACTGACTATTTTACTTCCCTATCATCTTTTATCTAATTTACTTCCATTATCATCCTTCTAATAAATTTACTTCCTTTTCATTCTTTTTATCACTTTACTTCCATTATCATCTTCTATTATTTTAACCATTATCATTAATATCTATTTTTTCTTCCATTATCATCTTCTGATCTATTTAACTTCAAATTTTCACTTCTTATCTATTTTACTCTATTATCATTTTCTTATCTATTTTACTCATGTATCACTCTTATCTAAATTTTTACTCCATTATATCTTCTATCTATTTTACTCCTTATCATTTTCTTATCTATTTTACTTCCATTTCAATGTTTATCTATTTTACTTCATTATCATCTTCTATTATTTACTTCATTATCAGTTTTCATTTTTTTCTATTATAATTACTTTTTCATTGGTACTCAAATCTTTTTACTATGTACTTCCCCTTTTTCAGTCTTATCTATTTTACTGGGGGCATTAATATCCTCTATCTATTTTACTTCCATATCATCTTCTACTATTTGACTTCCAACATCTTTCTTATCATTTTTACTTCCTATCATCTTCTATCTATTTTACTTCCTATCATCTTCTATCTATTTTCTTCCATTACACTTTTTATCTATTTTACTCCCCCTTCATCTTTATCTATTTTACTCCATTATCATCTTTTTATCTATTTTACTCCATCTCACTTTTTATCTATTTTTACTCCATTATCATCTTTTATTTTACTTCCATTATCACTTCTATCTATTTTACTTCCATTTCATCTCTATCATTTACTTCATTATCATCCTTTTTCTATTTTTCTTCCATATCATCATCTTATCTATTTTAGCCATATCTTCTTATCTTTTACTTCCATATCATCTTCTTACTATTTTTACTCCATACATCTTTCTTATCATTTACTTCTATTATCATCTCTTATTATTTACTCCTTATCATCTTCTATCTATTTACTTCCATTATCACTTTTTATCATTTTACCCTTATCATCTTCTTATCTATTTACTCCCCTATCTCTTCTTACTATTTTATTCCCTTATAAACGTTCTTATCTATTTTCTTCTTATCATTTTGCTAATTTTACTCATATCACTTCTTATCTTTTTTACTCATTATCATCGTTTATCATTTTACTTCATATCACTTCTACTATTTTTACTTCATTTTCACTTCTATTGTATTACTTCCATTATCATCTTTCTATCATTTTTACTTCCATTACATCTTTCTTATATTTTACTTCCAAATTCTTTCTTATCTATTTTTACTTCATTTCATCTCTATCATTTTACTTCCATTATCTCTTCTATCTATTTTACTCCTTATCATCTTTTTATTATTTTTCTCATTTCATCTTTTTACCATTTTACTTCTATTATCATCTCCTTATTATGATTCCATTAATCCCTTCTATTTTTATTATTTTTTACATTTTCCATACTCTTTCTTCATTTTATTCCATTACACCTCTATCTTTTTACTTCATTATCCTCTATATTATTTCTCCAAATCACACTTTTACCCATAACACCCACATAACTCATACCATTATTATTTACCCCACCTTTCTTATTTCCTATAACTACCTAACCCAAATCCAACTTCCCTTCTCTTCATAACCAAATTTTTTCACCCCAATCACTTCCAAACACCCTTTACCCCCACTAAACAACCCACAAAACCCACCTCTACCATTTTTGACTGGAGTACTGGTGGGATGGAGGGGGGGGGGGGTGGGGGGGGGTTTTGGGGGGGGGGGGGGGGGGGGTTGGTTTGGGAGTGGGGGGGGGGGGGTGGGGGGGGGGGGGGGGGGGGGGGGGGGGGGGGTGGGGGTGGGGGGGGTGGGGGGGGGGTGGGTTGGGGGGGGAGGTGAGGGGGGTTGGGTTTGGGTGAGGAGGGGGTTTAGGAGTGGTTCGAAATTGGGGAAG
>NW_026491771.1:0-22161 GCF_026875155.1 Cherax quadricarinatus
TTTTTCCTAAAATATTCTCGTATTACCCAATCCTTCACCCCCCTTTACAACCCCCCTACTCTTTTTTTTAACTAAAAATTCTATTGGTTCCCTAGGCTTTCTTAGCTTGTTTAACTTACTCCAAATTTTTTCTTATTTTCATTAAAATTACTTGACAGTGCCTCTCCCCCCTCTATCATCTGCTCTCCTTTTGCACTCTCTCACCTCTCTCTTCACCTTTCTTTTACTCTCCATATACTCTACTTTCTTATAACATTTTTGCTTTGTAAAACCTCTCTTTAAGCAACTTTTTCTCTTTTATCCCCCCTTTACTTCTCATTCCACCAATCACTCCTCTTTCCTCCTGCACCCCCCCTCCTTTTAACCACAAACTTCTGCCTCACTTCTAATACTGCATTTTTAAAACTTTTCCCAACCCTTTTCAACCCATCCCCATCCCCACTAAATAGCGGAAAATAATTTATAAGATGAAATTTTCTACATATTACCTGTGAAGGCGGTAGAAATAAACCATTCTTATCAAATATTGAGAGTTATACAGATACCGACTCATGAACGAAACGTTCAAATTATGTTTGCTGCAACTTTAAAACTGGTGTTTGTGAGAGGCAGAAATACAGGAAAAAAAACAAAAACATTATGAATTTTTCTTTCTTTCTGAAAAATAGTGTATAAATTTGGTTACATATTGATGCAATCTGCTTGTTTATACCATGTTTGTAAGTTAGTTTTTTTCCAAAAATGTAGTTTTTGTTGTAGCTGTCATCAAGACGACATGATGTCATGTTGTTTTTTTTTACTCCAAAAATTACTAGATTTTTTTTTTTTTTAAATACACAACATGGCATCTTTTCTGACGACAGTATACTAGTGTCCAGGGTGTGAGCCACAGGGACGCCCTGGGTGTGAGCCACAGGGACGCCCTGGGTGTGAGCCACAGGGACGCCCTGGGTGTGAGCCACAGGGACGCCCTGGGTGTGAGCCACGGGACGGCCTGGGTTGTGACCACAGGGACGCCTGGGTGTGAGCCACAGGGACGCCCTGGGTGTGAGCCCCAGGGCGCCCTGATGTGAGCCACAGGGACGCGCGGGGGTGAGCCACGGGGAAACGCCCTGGGTGTGAGCCCACAGGGTCGCCCTGGGTGTGAGCCACAGGGACGCCCTGGGTGTGAGTCACAGGGAGCCCTGGGTGGGGCCCACAGGGACCCCCTGGGATGTGGCCACAGGGACGGGGGGGTGTGAGCACAGGGTCGCCCTGGGTGTGAGCCACAGGGACGCCCTGGGTGTGAGCCACGGGGACGCCCGGGGGTGTGAGCCACGGGGAGGGCCTGGTGTGAGCCACAGGGAGGGCCCTGGGTGTGAGCCCAGGGACGCCCTGGGTGTGAGTCACAGGAGGCCTGGGTGTGAGCCCGGGAAGGGCCCCCTGGGTGTGGCCGAGGGACCCGTGGGTGTGACCCCACAGCTACCCGGGTGTGAGCCAGGGGACGTCCTGAGTGTGAGCCACAGGGACGGCTGGGCGTGAGCCACAGGGACGCCCTGGGTGTGAGCCTCAGGGACGGCCTGGGTGTGAGCTACAGGGAGGCCCTGGGTGGGAGCTACAGGGAGGCCCTGGGTAGGAGCCAGAGGGACGTCCTGGGTGGAGCCACAGGGACGTCCTGGGTGTGAGCCACAGGGCCTGCCGGGGTTTGTGAGCCATTAGAGGGGCCCCTGAGTGTAAAGCCACAGGGACGGCCTGGGTGTGAGCCACAGGGACGCCCTGGGTGTGAGCCATAAGGACGCCCTGGGTGTGAGCCATAGGGAGGCCCTGGGTGTGAGCCGCAGGGACGCCCTTGGTGTGAGCCACAGGGACGCCCTGGGTGTGAGCCACAGGGACGCCCTGGGTGTGAGCCACAGGGACGCCCTGGGTGTGAGCCCGGGGATGTCCTGGGTGTGGAGCCACGGGGACGGCCGGGGTGTGAGCCACAGGGAAGCCCTGGGTGTGAGCCACAGGGACACCCTGGGTGGAGCCACAGGGACCCCCTGGATGTGAGCCACAGGGACGCCCGGGGTTGTGACCCAGAGGGAGGCCTGGGTGTGAGCCCGCAGGGACGCCCTTGGTGTGAGCCACAGGGACGCCCTGGGTGTGAGCCACAGGGACGCCCTGGGTGTGAGCCACAGGGACGCCCTGGGTGTGAGCCACAGGGATGTCCTGGGTGTGAGCCACAGGGACGGCCTGGGTGTGAGCCACAGGGACGCCCTGGGTGTGAGCCACAGGGACGCCCTGGGTGTGAGCCACAGGGACGCCCTGGATGTGAGCCACAGGGACGCCGTGGGTGTGAGCCATAGGGAGGCCCTGGGTGTGAGCCGCAGGGACGCCCTTGGTGTGAGCCACAGGGACGGCCTGGGTGGTAAGCCACAGGGACGCCCTGGGGTGTGAGCCACAGGGACGCCTGGGTGTGAGCCACAGGGACGTCCTGGATGTGAGCCACAGGGACGCCCTGGGTGTGAGCCACAGGGACGCCGTGAGTGTGAGCCATAGGGGGGCCCCTGGGTGTGAGCCCAGGGACGCCCTTGGTGTGAGCCACGGGACGCCTGGGGTGTGAGCCACAGGAACGGCCTGGGTGTGAGCCACAGGGACGCCCTGGGTGTGAGCCATAGGGACGCCCTGGTGTGAGAAATAGGAGGCCCTGGGTGTGAGCCGCAGGGACGCCCTTGGTGTGAGCCACAGGGACGCCCTGGGTGTGAGCCACAGGGACGCCCTGGGTGTGAGCCACAGGGAACGTCCTGGGTGCGAGAAACAGGGATGTCCTGGGGGGTGAGCCACGGGGACGGCCTGGGTTGAGCCACAGGGACGCCCTGGGTGTGGAAGAAACAGGGATCCCCTGGGTGTGAGCCACAGGGACGCCCTGGATGTGAGCCACGGGGGACGCCGTGGGTGTGAGCCACAGGGACGCCGTGGGTGTGAGCCACAGGGATGTCCTGAGTGTGAACCACAGGGATGTCCTGGGTGTGAGCCACAGGGACGGCCTGGGTGTGAGTCACAGGGACGGCCTGGGTGTGAGCCACGGGAATGTCCTGGTATGAGCGACAGGGACGCCCTGGGTGTGAGCCACAGGGACGCCCTGGATGTGAGCGACAGGGACGCCGTGGGTGTGAGACACAGGGACGCCGTGGGTGTGAGCCACAGGGATGTCCTGAGTTTTGAGCCACAGGGATGTCCGGGTGTGAGCCACAGGGAGGGGCCTGGGTGTGAGTCACAGGGACGGCCTGGGTGTGAGCCACAGAAATGTCCTGGGTATGAGCGACAGGGACGCCCTGGGTGTGAGCCACAGGGACGGCCTGGGTGTGAGCCACAGGGAGGGCCCTGGGTGTGAGCATCGGGGGGCCTGAGTGCGAGCCACAGGGACACCCTGGGCATGAGCCAGAGGGACGGCCTGGGTGTTAGCCACAGGAAGGCCCTGGGTGTGAGCCACAGGGACGCTTGAGTGTGAGCCACAGGGATGTCCTGGGTGTGAGCCACAGTGACGGCCTGGGTGTGAGCCACAGGGACGGCCTGGGTGTGAGCCACAGGGACGGCCTGGGTGGGGAGCCACGGGACGCCCTGGGCGTTAGCCACAGGACGCCCTGGGTGTGAGCCACAGGGACGGCCGGGGTGTGAGCCACAGGGACGGCCTGGGTGTGAGCCCCCATGGACGGCCTGGGTGTGAGCCACTGGGAGGGCCCTGAGTGTAAGCCACAGGGACAGCCTGGGTGTGAGCCACAGGAACGGCCTGGGTGTGAGCCACAGGGACGCCCTGGGTGTGAGCCACAGGGACGCCCTGAATGTGAGCCACAGGGACGCCCTGGGTGTGAGCCAGGGGGAAAGGCCTGGGTGTGAGCCGCAGGAACCCCCTTTGGGTTTTGTGAGCCACAGGGACCCCCTGGGTGTGAGCCCCCAGGGACGCCCTGGGTGTGAGCCACAGGGACGCCCTGGGTGTGAGCCACAGGGATGCCCTGGGTGTGAGCCACAGGGACGGCCTGGGTGTGAGCCACAGGGACGCCCTGGGTGTGAGCCACAGGGACGCCCTGGGTGTGAGCCACAGGGACGCCTGGATGTGAGCCACAGGGACGCCGTGGGGTTGGTGAGCCATAGGGAGGCCCTGGGTGTGAGCCGCAGGGACGCCCTTGGTGTGACCCACGGGGAGGGCCCCTGGGTGTGAGCCACAGGGACGCCCTGGGTGGTGAGCCACGGGGACGTCGTGGGTGTGAGCCACAGGGACGCGTGGGTGTGAGCCACAGGGTGTCCTGTAGTGGGGAGCAACAGGGATGTCCTGAGTGTGAGCCACAGGGTGTCCTGGGTGTGAGCCACAGGGACGGCCTGGGTGTGAGTCATAGGGACGGCCTGGGTGTGAGCCACAGGAAATGTCCTGGGTATGAGCGACAGGGACGCCCTGGGGGGTGAGCCACAGGGACGCCCTGGATGTGAGCCACAGGGACGCCGTGGGTGTGAGCCACAGGGACGCCGTGGGTGTGAGCCACAGGGATGTCCTGAGTGTGAGCCACAGGGACGGCCTGGGTGTGAGCCACAGGGAGGCCCTGGGTGTGAGCCACAGGGACGCCGTTGGTGTGAGCCACAGGGATGTCCTGGGTGTGAGCCACAGGAACGGCCTGGGTGTGAGCCACAGGGACGGCCTGGGTGTAAGCCACAGGACGGCCTGGGTGTGAGCCACAGGGACCGCCTGAGTGTGAGCCACAGGGATGTCCTGGGTGTGAGCCACAGGGACGGCCTGGTATCATGTGGGAGTTCGATACGTGGATTAGGGTAGAAATACTCACGTAGGCTGTTTTACGTATATTGCTGTTATGTGGACAGAGCTCTTGCCAGCCGTACCTATCTCCTTGCTACCACACGTAATACTGGCTCGCCGGCTGCCCAGTACCCAGTAGGTCTTTGAATACTGCTGAGGTCAGCACAATATGAAAGACCGTGACTCAAGAGACGGTTGATCGTTGAGTCAGAGGGTTTACTGGTAACTGGTTACTACTACTGAGACTGGTAACTGGTTACTACTACTGAGAGCTCGGCGACGCTACGTATGTCGTCCCGACATACAACAAAATACAAACTAGAGATGGTAGGTATACGGCTTGGGCTGATTCTATACAATGTCAAAGTACACAACATTAAACATTATAGATACATAAGTAGAACATTGGAATGAAAGCTTACGTAACTGAAACTGTAATGAAATTTACAAGGTATACTATAGTACAACTTAAAACTCAACAAATGAACAACGAACTCAACATTGAGATTACAAGTGATAAAAAAAAAAAAAAATTTTGATCGATCGATCTGTATTCGTGTGATCTACGGATTCTGAGGAAGGAATATATACAAAGAATTAACAGAAAGGCAGATTCGGTGCCCCGCAAATCTAGACTGGTTAACTCTCAGAATGCGGGGAGAGAACATGAACACAAAAAAAAAAAAAAATTCTTGAATACTGTTTAAATTGATACTGTAATTATTCATCTATACAGGTTTTTTTACATTTAACCCCAACTCTGCTAGGGTAAGTTTGGGATATGCAGAATGGGTGTCATCTCTGGGGGGATCAAACTCTGTAGCATAGGCTAACTCATGCTGTATTTGGGCAAATCTGAAGTAGGCGTTACAAAAAGTTTCTTGAGGATTTCTCAATACCTGTTCGTGTACGTAGGGAATAACGACATTCAGGTTGATCATCTGACTGAGTATCAGAGGAAGAGAGTACAGGATCAGGAAAGGATTTTCAGGTCTGTCACATTTTGTCTGGGTTGGAAAAGTCATTATCATCACATACTAACTTCATTATGATCCAAATGCGATTCTTTATACTGACCAGTACTAATCTCCTAACCTTATACTTATTACCAGTGATATGTTCAACTACGCGATAAGGACCAACAAACTTTTGATCAAGCTTTTGCATTGCAAAACGATTTGTTAAAGTTAGTCAGCATAACTCTCGAACCTACTTTTATTTTTGATGGCTTTTTCTCGAGTAATTGCGACTCTTGTAAATTCAGCTGTTGATTTTATGAAGTGTTTCACGGATTCTTCTAAAAACACTTTGAGCTAAGCTGGTACGAGTTGCTCCGAAATCTCAGGGTTGTAATTTGGTTTTGGATTAGAATACAACAACTCATAAGGCAAACGTTTATCTACACCATACAATGCATAATGTGGAGTGTCACCTATAGAAACATTGTAAGCAGAATTTATAGCACACTGCACATCAGGGATAACTTCATCCCAAGTTTCACTTTTGGGATTGATAGTGGCTCTCAAAACATCAAGTACTTTCTTATTGGTTCGTTCCGCTAACCCATTGCTGGCAGGATGATGAGGAACAATGGGTGGATTTAGAGATCTTGTACAAGGTGCACAAATTTCAAGAATTTCATTACAGAATTCCCCCTCCATTATCTGTTACTAGGACTTAGGGTGGTATGCCTGCAGATTTAAAGCGTTCTTTAAACGCTTTTGTACTGTCTCGGCAGTCTTATCTGCAATAGGAAAATAACTCGCAATATCGGTGAAATGGTCTACCTAACACAAGATGTTTGTTTTCCTTGGAGGGAACATTGGAAATTAGTTAACAAATCTAGCGCAACTCTTTCCCCGGTTCGCTAGTAGTTGGATACACTTGGATTGGATTAGGACCATTAGCATTGCCTTTATGTTGCATGCAGACACTTACATTTCCTAACATACTCAGAAATATCAGTTGCCATACGAGGCCAAAAGTATTTTAATCTGGCTTGTTTTACTGAACGATCCATACCAGGGTGTGCAACACCTGGTACATCGTGAACTAGCTGTAAAGCTACATTCACTAGTGACTGTGGAATTACTAACTGGTATACTCTTCTGCTTGGAGTTTCCCAAAATCTGCTGTTCGATACAGTAATTTTTTGGTTCATGACAAAGTCACTAATGGGAGCTGGCGGCTTCACAGTCAGAATAAGATCTTCCTGGAGCAGGAATCGAATCACACCAGACCACATGGGATCTGTTCGTTGAGCATTCTTTACATCTCCAGCACTAAATGGAGGGTCTGCAGTTACTATACTAACATGTCGCGATAAGGCATCTGCGACTACATTTGACTTGCCAGGTAAATGCTCAAAGGTGGGATTGAACTCTTGGATAGTCAAGGTCCATCTAGCTAACCTTCCAGTAGGTTGTTTGTTCTGGAATAAGGGTATCAGTGGAGCATGATCTGTCAAGACATGAACAGAGTACTGATAAATAATGTTCGGAAGTGCTTTAAAGACCATACTTTTTGCTAAAGCTTCTTGCTCAGTTACTGTATAATTACGTTCAGCCTTTGTAAGGACTCGGCTAGCAAATGCAACTGCGTTGTCTTGCCATCGGTTTCTGAGCTAGTACGGCAAACCCATGCCATTGAACTAGCATCTGTTGTCAGATAGAAAGGCTTAGAAAAATCTGGAAATTTCAAAATTGGAGCAGAAGTTAGCTTTTCTTTTAGAGTTTGGAATGCTCTTTCTTGACGGAAGGTCCCAAAAAAAAGGAGCATCTTTCTTAAGCAACTCAGTTAGAGGAGCAGCTATGGAAGAATAATTGGCAATGAAAGATCTATAAAAACCTGCTAAGCCCCCAAAGGATCTTACGGCATCAGAGCAGTTTTGGGAGTTGGAAATTTAGGACTGCAGTTACTTTTACTTTTGGTCAGTCGTAAACCCCTCTAGGAGTGACTACGTGACCAAGAAACTTTTAAATTTTTGATCTGAAAAATTGACATTTTGACAGTTTGATCTTTAAATTTTGGGTTCTTTTAAGCTTACCAAGTTTCTACTTCAAGTCTTTTCAAGTGTGTATCCACGTCTTTAGACCATGACCCATTACGTCATCTAAGTACACCATAAGTGCATTACCTATGAGACCTCTAAAGATAATTTGTCATGAGCCTTGAGAACGTGATAGGGGAAAATCGTAATCCCAAAAGCCCTACGGAGTAGTGATAATGACCTGTAGGAGTGGAGAATGCAGTTAGCTCTTGCTGTCCCGTGGAGGGGGACTTGCCAAAACCCTTGTAACAAAATCTAGGGTTGAAAAGACTTTGTTATCTCCAATATTACGTTAAAAGATCACCCAGTACAGGGAGTGGAAAGCGATCTGGAATGGTTTTTTTCGTTTAACTTCTAAAGTCAATTACTGGACGCCAAGTACCATCTTCTTAGGTACTAGTATCAAGGGTGCATTCCAAAGGGGAATGCTAGGTGCAATAACTCCATCATCAAGCATTTGATTGATCAATTCTTCTGCGACAGCAACTTGTGGGAAAGAGGCATTCTGTACGCAGGTATGTTGATAGGTCTATTACCAGGTTCAAGTGGAATACGATGGGACAATAAGTTCGTTATACCCTCTTCTCACCTGGTAAAGCAATGGCTTTACGGACGTTTGTTCAGCAGAGTCAACAAACGCTTGACTTCATCTGGAAGTCAGTGGGAGCTAAGTCTTTCTCCTCAAACTGGTGGAACAGATTGATCCAGTGCAGTGGATGAGGTCTCCCCGGCAGAAAATGCACCGAACCCCCTGGTCAGGTGACAACCATCCTCTACCTGAACAGGGTAAGGATAGTGAACAAGGTCAACAAGATTGGGTTTTTTGCTCTAAGGCGAACACTGTGACCAGAAGTGTTGGCCCGGTAGAAATGGATCTTACTATCTCTTACAACATGTAAGGATGGTTCAAAAAATAGACCTTTTACTTTGCAGGAATTTACTGTCAACTAGGACGTTATCTCCTCTGGAACACTAGGAACAACTTCAGACACTCTAGTGAGAGCACTAGCCGCAAAAGAAACGTCTTTCTGCAGACGGCTGTGACATCAAAAGAGATGGCATTACTAGTTGCAAGTAATTGTTTTCCGACAAGGCGTCCCCTGTGGAGAAACTACTACTCGAACTAGCAGGCATTGCAGGGATAGGTTGAGCACTCAAGGCAATCTGAGCGTCCTCGGACACTTGAGGCATCGGACTATCCAGCAATTCTGAAGGTATAGGTGGAACACTGATGGGAGTGACAGAATTACCCGTGCCTGACCGCTGGGTACGCTACTGGAGAATGCATTAGCTTGTAAAAGGGCTTGATCCGTACATCATACTCTGCAGCAGTAAACAGATTTCGGATCCAAACTGGTAACCCCAGAATGGAAACGATCAAGTCGTCCAATTTGTGCATGCCATCGATAAGGGTTTGAGCACAATGCGTAAGTCTCGCATGGAAGCAAATTCCAGTAGGAGGTCACCAGGGAAAGTAATCTGGTCGACAACAAGGGAAGGAAACAGTGAAGTCTCTACCTTGGATAGAAAAGGTTAGGGCAGTTTGTACTCGGACACGCAGGGGGAGAACCAGATACTCCACTAAGGGAGGACACAGGAGTCGGTTCTACGAGAAGGACATGTCGTAACTTCTTATCCTTAAACAAACTAGACCTAATAATATTGATTTGCGCACCAGAGTCCATGAACAATTGAACGGGCGCATTATAAACAGATGCTTGCACTATAGGGCCTATGGCTGGTAACTGGTTACTACTACTGAGACTGGGTGTGAGCCACTGGGACGGCCTGGGTGTGAGCCACAGGGACGGCCTGGGTGTGAGCCACATTATTATTATTACAATCAAGGGGAAGCGCTAAACCCGGAGGATTATACAGCGCCTGGGGGGCGATGTGGAAGGCTTTCAGGCTTAATTTGGGGAACTGGAGCACTGATCCAATTCCCTAAATCAAGAGCCCCTCACCAACATCAAGGAACCTTCCTTGAGGGGCGGTATGAGCCACAGGGACGGCCTGGGTGTGAGCCACAGGGACGGCCTGGGTGTGAGCCACAGGGACGCCCTGGCAGTACAGAGTTGAGAGGCTTCTGCTGCTTCCCTGAGTTGTGGCCGGATAAGACCGTCAAGGTTCATCGAAAATAATATTTCTATTTTTCTCAGAATCAGTTATTCTCCTTTCTCTAGGCTTAACACATCTATTTGTTGACAGAATGTCATGATTTTTGAACACATTATTGAGCTATCGTTGTTTTACACCCTCATAACTGGGATTTACAATAGCCTTTATCCTTTTTGTTCAATTGATTTTCCCCCCAAAATCATTAAAAATAAAAAAAATTTGAACATATTTTAAAAGACAAGATATTGATACGTTTGGTGATAAGTCGTTGATATAATTATTATTTTCCCCTTAATGTTTCATGTAATGTCTACTTGAACATTGTCTATCAACCAAGTTTTGCTCTGGGAGTATCAAAGTGATACCCCATAAAAAGACCAATAATTATTTTTGTTCTCATTATATTTCAATGCAATCTTCATAATAACCACAGTGTGCAAGTTCCAAAAGCTTTTTAAATCACAGCAAAAAATTTCATTGAAATTGGATAATTAGAAAAAAAAAATTATTTCTGCCTCCCTCCCTTAACTCTTTTGCAGCCAAATGCTCTTTTATCTTTCAACATCTTGGCAACAGCTGTAGCTTAGCAACAATCACACCACTTCATGAATAGGCAGTGATTTTAAAGACATATAACAAAGTTCTGAATACCTTTCTTGCCCACTGATATCCTCGACTCTCCCAGCTGAATATGTTGAAAGTTGCTGCTGGTTGGAACAGCATACTTGGTCAGCTACTTGTAAACATTCCGTGAGTGATGCTCTGATACTCTTCATAATCTTCATCAAAGTCTGTTTGAGTGTCATGTCAGCTAATACAATCACTTGTGTGACGTTGATATTGTGAAGCATCTTTTCTGATGTAAATTTGCGAAAACTCATTGTCTGTCATTTTTAAATGAAGAGAATCCGTATCTTGGAGGAAGAGTTGGCGGGATTTAGCTTACAGATTGTGTCTCCTCACACAAAACAGTAAGTATAATAGTTTGTGTGCAGTCCTGATGAAGTGTCTAGTTTCCCATACTTTCTCTCTGCACAAGATCAAAATATTTCAGCCATAATTAAGCTGTCTTTCCATTCTACCTTAAAGATGTCATGTGATTTGTAAACTTCATAAGGAACTTTTTAATAACATCATTGTCGTCCGCTGAGTTGAATTTTGGTAGAAAATCATTAAAACTCATGAAAATTTGTTATGCATGTTATTTATCAGGGTCAACAGCAGTGTTATAAAAGAATAATTTTCCCAAAGTACAGCATGTTGACAGCTGTACTAGGACAGCTGGTGCATGGACGTCCCATGAAACCATTTAAGGTTCAGATGAGGAAGAAAGTAGCATTGACCATAGTTCTGAAATTCCATGATAATATAGCCAACTGATCCCAAATATGACATTAAAAGATTAAATCCTGCCAACCCCAAATTTGAAAGTTCGCTTTCTTGAATGTCTTGGCATGAAGACACTTGTATCCTTCACAGTGGTTGTTACATGTGACATAGCACGTCATTTGGTTAGTCTTTTGTTTGTTTTCACCAGATTTTAATGCAATTAAATTTTAATCGTACTCTGTTTGTGGCAGGTTTGGTCATATTAGAATGCCTGTTATGGCTTCCATAAAACCTTGCCACGATGGTGATGATGGAGTTTGCAAAAAACTTTCATACGTCCACAAAAGTGTTGTGGATATTGTTGCATATCACTGATCCACAGCCAAAATGCTTCCGAGACCAGAGTAACAATTTCCAACTAATTTTAGGTCACTGATAATAAATTATCAGGGTTTAAAAATTGGTTTGTTAGTTCTACTTTTCGATATACACCTACGTGTCACAACAGATTCCAAGAAGGTGGCTGTGATGTGCAAGTTTATATTTTGAGGTGAAAGGTAGGTGATTTTCTGAGCCAAGCACTTTTTAAACTTATAATAAATATTCACTGAGCAAGCTACTGATGTGCACGTGAGACATGTGAGTTACTGATATGCAAGTGAGGCCACCTCGTCAATCATTGGAGCCTGAGATGAAAATGTTTCAAGTATTTAACATCAAAATTCCCCTCGCTGAGTGACGCTAAGATAAGAGAGGGAGTCTTCAATGGTCCTCAAATTCCAGAGCTTCTTAAAGATGGTGACTTTGAATCAGACCTTCATGGGGAGGAGAAAGCTGCTCGGGAAGCATTCAAGTTAGCGGCGAAGAGATTTCTCGGAAACAGAAGGGAAGGCAACAATGAACAAATAATCGAAAACTCATCAAGGCTTAAAGAACTGGGATGAAAACATGTCATTAAAATAAACATTTTGGGAATACATTTAGATTTTTTTAAAACATACGCACATATTGTACGCTTAATAAAATAATCAAATATTTCATTTTCTGTATTTTTTAAACCTATAACCAAAAAACATTTTTAAAGGAATATTGGGAATTCAGGACATGAAAATCTAAAAATTTAAAAATTTTAAAGAAGCATACAACTTTCAAAAATTGTTGATCAGTAATTCTCAAGCTTCATCTTTGTATAATCTGTAGTTAATCTCTATTTATCCTTTCGCTTTCCTAAAATTTTATACTTTCTCTTCTCCAGTCCCCAACAATCTATTGGGAAGTTTGGGGAAACATTTTGTGGAATCTGAATTTTCCCCCTTTTTTCCCCAATTTTTTGGGGCCGTTATGCTTTTATTCCACCTTTTGGGGTAAAATGTTTTTTTTCCATTTAAAGGGTTTTTTGTAAAATGTTCTTTTCCCAGTTAAGGTATTTGTTTTTAAAATCGAATATCAAAAAGTATTGAAAAATCTTTATCCAAATTACTTTTTGAGGATTGCGCAGTTTCCCTTCAAAAATTGAGGCATCAGTAGTGTTATAAGCGTTTAATATACAGTTTTAAAAGATCCAGTTCTTCTAATATCCATTTTCTTATAAGAAGTTCTTGTAATAACAGCAGGGGAAACAGGGAACTCTTTTGATCTTTATTTCTACAGCCCTTAGGAGTATAGTGGAAAAATTTTATTTTTTATAAATATTTAGCTTTTCTGTTTTTCAGGCTAAATTTTCCAGGGTATAAGGGATTTTTGTTGATAAAAAGTGAAAAAAAAAACTGGCGCTTCTGTGTAGCGATTTCAACTGAAGGTTCATTTGATGGGCAAAATAAAGGGAAAAAAAAAGTAATGTGAGTTACCCAGATACTCCGCCCGTTGGTGGGAAAAAAAAAAATGGATCGGTAATAGAACAATTTAAGTTTAATGGTAGTTAAAACTGCCTTCCCAACTCGTTTTTTTTTTTTTTTTTTCTTTTTAAAAACTGAAGGGAGGCCGGGGTACGCCTTAGGAAAAGCAAAAAAAAAAAAGATTTAAATGGGATAAAAAACAGCAAGTGACATAGGAAGGAAAAAAAAAAAAATTGAAAAATTGTTCTTTGGGAAAAAACGCGGTATGAACAGCAGTGGGGCATCCCTCTGTCCCTTTTCGAGTTTTTTCATTAGGGTAAAGAAAACCCACAAAAGGTTCAATCCGAGGGGGAAAATTTTTAATTTTAAAACACCAAATTACAAAATATTTAATACAAAAAGGGGCGTATTTAAAGTAAATATAAAAGGCAGAGACAAAATATATGGACAACATTACAAGGATTAAATAGTTCGAAAAAAAACTGAAAGAAAATTCCCCGGGGAAATAGACTCATCTTCCTGGTTTCCTCTTTTTTTTTTTTTTTGTTGGGGCATTCCCTTTGTTTACGAGCCTCGCCCATCATGTTTGATTTTCTGATCTCCCAACCCCAATTTTATATTGTTCCAAAAATGAAGAATTGAACATATGAACTTTTGGTTATCTTTATTGTAGATGTTTCGCCACCCAGTGGCTTTACCAGTGCAAATTCAAGGGAAAAACTGGAAAAAAGTAGGAACTTCTTACAATATATGTCCTTTTTAAATTTGTTTTAATAAAGTCAATGAAGCGAAGCGCCTTAAAGAGAAAGTCTAGTCAGCAGGACCCATTACTCTGTGACGAAAAAGATTCCCAGGTAGCGCTCTTATCCATTCAGCCACAATCTTGTCGTTCAGTAGCGTTCGAGTCCTGCTGACTGCGATCTTTCTCAATGCCCCGCTGTTTCTGCTGGGTTGAATATACAACGTTGTTCCACAATTTTTGATCGCCCTGAAGTCGAAAAAGATATTATCATCGCTTCCAGGTCGTCCATCATAAAGAATAGAAAGGCACAATAATGTGAAGCAACAATTTCCCCCAAAAACCCCGTCAAACAAATTGGCTAATGAAAACCCTTTTGGGTTCGGCCCCTTAGATCATTTACTTCGTCTAATTTTTCTTTTCCCTATGTGTGGGTTTTTGTACTCGTCACACGATTTTTAGGTGAAGACGGTCTTCAAATTTCAACTTTAATTCAAAGTGTCGGTTTCCAAAACCCCGACTTGTTTCAGTGTGGGTTTTTTCAACATCCTTACCTGGCCTCTACATCTAGTTTTTTTAAATTTGAATAACATTAATCAATGATATTTAATCTTTTTAGACAAAGTACTGACCTTTTTGGGATGGTAAAAGGGTCATTAAGCTTGCTGAATTTTTCCCCCACCACCGTCATTGCCCGGAGTCGTGTAGAGGCGTGCATGACCGTGGGGCGCTGCCCCAGCACCCGCACGCCTCCCGCGTAGCACATACCGTAGCGGGCAGTTGGCCTGTAGTGTTTGGTACCGTAGTGGGTTTGTTCGTGTGTGTGTTTTACCTATTTTATTGCAGGGGTCGAGTCTTGCCTGGCCCCCCCTTTCCGGTTTTACTGGGCCCTCTTCTCCCCCCTCCCTGACTTTTCAAACCTGTCTTAAAAAAATATGTATGGGTCCCGCCTCCATACATCACTTCTAGGGCATTCCACGCCCCGACAAATCTATGACTGGGGAAAAAATACTTCCTATATCTCCGACCCCATCTGTGTCTTCAACTTTCAATTTTTGACCCCTTTTTTTTCTGTGTCCCCTCCTGGAAAATCCCTTTTTGTCCCCCTTTTCTATTCCCCGCAGTAAATTTTTTGCGTTATCTGTTCCCCCAACCCCCCCGTCCCTTTGTGTCGTCAGGGGGATTTCCCCAACCTTTCTTCATAAGACATTCCCTTTCTCTGAAAAAATAACCTTGTCGCAAACCCTTTTCACTTTTCTACTTTCTTACGGCTTTATCAAGTGGGGTTCCCAAAAGGTGCTGATACTCCGTATGGGGCCCCGACGTAACGGTGTGTGTGTGGTGTTGTTGGGTGTGTGTGTACTTTCCGTTTGTCTCCAGTTGTTGGCCGGGGGGGTCGAGTTGTCTGGTCCGTCTACAGATTATTTGACCCGCTTTGTATACTTTTATAACCATACTGTGTGCTGTAACCCTCATTGTGAAACGGGAAAAAAAAAGTTGGTTGTTATTTCGACACTCAAAAAAGGCCCTTTACAGCAAGAGCTTCAAAGAAAAAGTATTTCAAAAATGTTCGGACAATATTTTATCCAGCAGTTCGAAAATACCTTTCCTATCTCCGAAAACCCCGTAGGGGAGAAAAAAAAAAGTTGTTTTTTACCAAAAAAAAATACCTAAAATTTTCCCCTCAAAATGTTTTTTTTTTCAAAAAATTTTAAACAGTCAAGCTTTAAAAACAAAAGGCACAATACCCTGATGGAACGTACACAAATAACCCGCAATAAAAGAAGAAAGTTCGCGCGTTTCGGTCGTTGGACCGTCTGCGGCGTCTGGTTGTCTTTTTTGGGGACGTTTCGCCATCAGTGGCTGGTGGTGGCGAAACGTCTACGGGGGGGACCCCGGGTGTTGTGCTGTGCATTTATCCGTCGGTATTATTACAATTTTGTACTATATATACTACATACTTTCCACTATACACCTCCACCCCTTCCCTGCCATATATGCCGTCCTGCTCCCCCTTTTGTTATTTTGGACTTTGTCAATGGCCCAAGTCGGCCCAAAAGTCGTCTAAGTTCTGTTTTTATGTGCGGGTTATTTGTGCATTTCAAGCTTACATACAGATTATGTTAATCTTCAAATGCCCCAATCACCAAAATCTTTAGAGGGGAAAATAAACACACTGCAAAAACAGTGGTTTAAAAAACGCTTTCTATCCCACGAACCCGCTGACGCCGGTTGAATTTCCCAACCAAGACCCAAACCCAAAATGGTTCGTAATTTCCAAAGAAAATAAAGCCCCTCCCAAAAATTTGGGCAAAATCTTTTTTTTTTTTTGTTTCATTCGCAATGAAAATTCAAAAGAAATTCGGCTAAAGGAAAATAGGAAGTCGACTCCTTGTACTCTTAAAATATTGTGGAGTTTTAACTGTCACCCTTTGTAGCATCAAAATTCTTCCCCCAAGTATCGACTTTTCTCTTTTTTAGCATCAAATTTCCATCCCTTTTCGCTCAAACTGCCATCCCTTTCAGCATAATGCATCTTCTAGCATCAAACGCCATCCTTCCTAGCATGAACGCCTCCTTTCGCTCAAAAATGCCATTTCCCGCATCAAAAAAGCCATTTTCTAGACAAACTGCATCCTTCTCAGCATCAAATTTCCTCTTCCCAGCATCCAAACTGCCTTCCTTCCAGCTCAAACTCCTCCTTCTAGCATCAAACTGCCTTTCCCTTCCCAGCTCAAAACTGCCATCCTTTTGGGATCAACTGCCCTCCTTCCCCCATCCAAAACGCCTCTTCCTAACAAAATGCCATCCTTCTCGCCAAATGCCCTCCTTCCCGCATCAAAAAGCCCTCCTTTTCGGATCATGCCCCTCCCCCTAGCTCAAACTGCCATCCTTTCCTGCACAAACTGCCTCCCTTTCCCACATCAAACGCCTCCTTCTGCTCAAACTGCCTCCTTCCCAGATAACTGCCACCTTTCCAGCACAAACTGCCCTCCTTCCCGCTCAAACTACCACCCTTCCCCGCTCAAACTGCCACCTTCTAGCATCAAATGCCCTCCTTCTAGCTTCAATGCCCCCCTTCCCGCTTAAAATGCCATCTTCTCAGCATCAAAAGCCATCCCTTCCAGCTCAAACTGCCCCCCTTCTCGGCATCAACTGCCACCCCTTCCCCGCATCAAAATGCCACCTTCTCGCACAACTGCCCCCCTTCCCCGCATCAAATGCCATCCTTCTCGGCATCAATGCCTCCTTCCCCGCTAAACTGCCATCCCTTCCCCGCATCAAACTGATTTTCCCCAGCATCAAACTGCCTCCTTCTCGGCTCAACTCCCCCCTTCCCCCTAAAAAGCCTTCTTCCTCACATCAAAGCCCCTTTCGGCATCAAAAATGCCATCCTTTCCCCGCATCAAACTGCCTTCTTCCTCAGTCAAATGCCTCCTTCCCAGCTCAAAATGCCTCTTTTCCCCGCATCAAATGCCCTCCTTCCCGCATCAAATGCCCTCCTTCCCCCGCATCAAATGCCTTTTTCCTCGCACAAATGCCCCCCCCTTTTGGCATCAAACTGCCATCCCTTTCCCCGCATCAAACTACATTTTTCCCGATCCACCTTCCCCCTTTTCCCCGCTTTAAATGCCCCTTCCTCGCATCAAATGCCATCCTTTTCGGGTTTAAAACTACCATTCTTCCCCCGCATCAAACTCCTTCTTCCCAGCATAAACTGCCCTCCCTTTCCCGCCAACTGCCTCCCTTTCCCGCATCAAATGCCTTCCCTTTCCCCGCATAAACTCTTTTCCCGCTCAAACTACCTTCTTCCCAGCATCAAATACCATTCTTTCCCAGCTCAAACTACCATTTTCCCAGCATCAACTGCCATCCTTCCTAGTCAAAAATGCCACCCTTCCCAGCTCAAACTACCCCTTTTCCCAGCATCAACTGCCATTTTCCCAGCATCAAACTGCCCCCCTTCCGCTCAAATCCATTTTCCCACATAAATGCCATTCTTCCCGCTCAAAACGCCCCCCTTCCCGCATCAAATGCCATTCTTCCCCGCATCAAAAAATGCCACCTTCCCCGCATCAAACTACCATTTTCCCGGATCAAACTGGGGCCCTTTTTCCCACATCAAATGCCCCCCTTCCCCGCATAAACGCCCTTTTCCCGCATCAAAGCCACCCCTTTCCCCCCATCAAAATACCATTCTTCCCAGCATCAAACTGCCCTCCTTTCCCGCATAAATGCCACCCTTCCCAGCATTTAAACCTTCTTCCCGCATAAACTGCCCTTCTTCCCCAGCATCAACTGCCTTCTTCCTAGCATCAAACTGCCCTTCTTCCTCGCATCAAAATGCCATCTTCCTCAGTAAACTGCCATTCTTCTCAGCACAAACGCCTTTTTCCTCACTCAAACTGCCATTCTTCCCAATCAAAATGCCTTTTTTCCTCAGCATCAAAATGCCATTCTTCCCCGCATCAAAACTGATTCTTCCCCAGGCCAAAAATGCCTTCTTCCCCAGCATCAAATGCCTTCTTCCCCCGCCAAACTGCCTTCTTCCCGCATCAAACTGCCATTCTTTTCAGCTCAAACTGCCATTCTTCCCCAGATAACTCCATTCTTCCTCAGATCAAACTGCCCCTTCTTCCTCAGCATCAAACTGCCTTCTTCCTCGCATCAAATGCCATTCTTCTCAGCATCAAATGCCTTTTCCTCAGCATCAAACTGCCATTCTTCCTCAGCATCAAACTGCCATTCTTCCTCAGCATCAAACTGCCATTCTTCCTCAGCATCAAACTGCCATTCTTCCTCAGCATCAAACTGCCATTCTTCCTCAGCATCAAACTGCCATTCTTCCTCAGCATCATACTACCAGACTTCATCTGGTAGAGAGATGCTGATGTCTTCGCCATCTTGTACGACAATATTATCAATTTCAACATTTTCTTTCAATAACTGAAGCAACTTTTTCACTCTGTACAGTTGAAGGCTGAACGGCACAGAAACAGTCAACTACTTTACCTAGAAATGTGTCACCAAAATCTATGATCATTTCGAATTTCCAGTTTACAGAAAAACACTCACTTCTCTGTCATTTCTTCGTCATTCAACTGATAATAAAAAAGCTCACTGTCTAAACCCATTATTATAATGTATAACCATGAGGTTAGATTTAGAAAAATTTTCAAGAACATAATTCTTGTGACTGGGATAACCTTTCCGGATTATCCATTTAGGTGTGAGACAGCCAAACCTAAACTATTATACGGTAAATTATCAGCTCCAGAGGACCTTAATTCACTCTGGTAAGTCACACCTTTGGTTTTTTTCTTGACCAGTGACTTTAAACTCATTCAACAAAGTAACAAACAAAATAATTTTTATTTAACTAAATAGGAATTTATTTTCATGAAAAAAACAAAATCTTAAAAACACTAGATCACCAGAAGTTTGCAGCCCCCCTGGAGAGTTATACCTGGAGAGTTATACCTGGAGAGGTATACCTGGAGAGGTATACCTGGAGAGGTATACCTGGAAGGTATACCTGGGGGGGTATACCTGGGGGTATCCCTGGGGAGTTATCTGGAGGTTATCCGGAGAGGTATACCGGGAGGGTATATGGGGGAAACCCTGGAAGGTATCCCTGGGAGGTATACCTGGAGGGATACCTGGAGAGGTTACCTGGAGAGGTTCCCTGGAGAGGTATCCCTGGAGGGGTTTTACCTGGAGAGGTTACCTGGAGAAGGTCTCGGGGTGAACCCCCCCGGGGCCCCGGGGTTGGGGACCCGCAGGATTTAATTTTGTATAAAACGGAAAGAACAAATTTAAATACTAGATCATGAATACAAGAAGCAGTTCAATTTTGGGCATTAGAACTCTGCTCTCTTTAAAACATGTTAATAAAAAATTCAACATACTTGGGGAAGCCGTCTAGGGACATACCCAAATTAAAATGTTAAAAGGATGATCCCAGATAAAACAGTATGAAAGATGTTTATTTGCTCACAGCTCTTGCTGTGAGCAGTATGAGAGCCAGGAGCAAATTAAAAAAATGGACCTGACAAACATAAATGATTCGCACTCTGTGGGCCTACGGGCCCTGATGGAAATTTTAATCACGTATTATTTGCTAAAAACACTCATCAGAGAGTAAAGCACTGCTATCAAAATAAAGCACTCTTGGCACGTAGCACTAAAGATAAAATTCCATTTTACCGTCCCACTAAAAAACCTTCAATTTATAGTGTCGTAAGGGGGAGAGAAGGGGTGTCCTGCCAAGGTCAGCGGGGAGAAATTTTCTTCACAACTGTGAAGGATCTTAGAATGACCCTTTTTTTTCTTGAAGGGTCGCCCAATGGTGTATAGAGTCAGAGGTGAGAGGCGGGGCAGGGGGACCCCTTGTAACTTCCCCCTCCCCCCCCATCTCCTCTGTCCACGCCCCTTCTAACAGCCTCTTAATGGCTTCACCCCCCCCGTCCCCGCTGCAGCAGGTAGAAGGGTTTTCCCGTTCCTTCTCTCTCTCTTCTTTACACAAGGGGTTCTTTAAAGGTTAGGTTATGAGTTCCCCTTTTTTTAAAAAGCTAAGAGCGTTTCCTACTTCAGTCATTGGAGGCTCTTACCTAACATTACCTTTATTTAATTATCTTGTTATGAAACATGCAAAAAGGAAACAGAATGAAAATGGAGCCAAAGTAGCGTTTTCGTCCCTTTGGCAAGATTTTATTTTATCGATGTGTTATGATGTACGAACATGTTCCAGACTCAAGTTATTCTGGAAAAAATGTTTAGACGAAGTAATGTTCGGAAATGGTAAGCCAGAGTTTGTAGTTGCTGTCTGCTGCCCATCTTGTTTTCTAGATGTGCTTCTCGTGTCCGGAAGTACAGCGAAGTGAAATACCTGACATTTAAGTAAGTTTATTCAGGTATACACAAATACAGTTACAGGGTATCCCCAAAAAAAAATCATGGTTATATGTATTTTTATTGGGGGTCCTTTTTAAAACCCTTTTATTATACAATGTAGGAGATTCTTTTTTTTTATACTAAAATATATTACTAGGGGAATATGGGTAAATAGATTTTTTACGTTTAAATGTGTTTACCTGGGAGGGTTTCGGGGGTCAACGCCCCCCCCCCGGCCCCGGGCTGAGACCCGGCCCCATGGTGGACAGGGTCTGATAACCCGGTGTTACTGCTGGCTGCACGCAAGGGCTCGAACCACAGCCAGGTTGGTCTTTGGGGAATCCCCCCTTTTTTTGCTGGAAACAATTGAACAGTTTTGGGCCCCGGACACTTATTGGTTGTCTCTGAATGTACTCGTGGCCCCCTGCTTTTCATCGGGGAAAATTGCATCTCCCACCCCAGTCTTTTTTCTTTCTAGGGAGTGATTTTCGGTGAGGTTTGGGACCAATCCCTCCAGGGCCTTCCAAGTGTTTATTTCATGTATCCTCTCGCCTGCGTTCGAGGGAAAACGTCAGGACTTTCAACCGTTCCCAGTAGTTTAGCGCCTTATGTATTATGTTGCCCCTGAAAGCTTTTGTACACCTCCAGGTCTGCAAAGTGCCCCCTTGAAGGGGGGCCGTTACTGTACAGCAGTATTCCCGCCCAGAGAGCACAAGCAATTTTTAAAAATAATATCATGGGCCCGGGTTCCTAGTTTTGAAGGTTCTCTTATCCATCCAATATTTTCCCAGCGCTGAGGAGATACATTGTTGTGGTCTTGAAAGGGGAGATCCTCTGACATAGTCACTCCCCGGTGTGTTAGCTGAAAAAAAAATTAAAAAAACATTTCCTCCTTTTTTTGTCGTACTTATTGGCACCTTTTGGCTCCTTCTTGAATGGTTCATGTAGATGGCTTGGGGCAGGTGCGGCAATCTGTTCCCTTCCTTTATTGCTGTACAATAAAAAAGGGGTTTTTAAGCTGGCACTGACGTGGGACTTTTTGTTATGCTCTCTCCCCTAGTATATGATTGCTTTGGTTCCCAGCCTTTACAAAAATTGCAGCAACATATTCTGGGCACTGTTTTTGGCATCATTGGACTTGTACATAACGACAAAGCCACCCACTCTCTCGTGTTGAAGTCCTGTTTAAATGGGGAGTCCATCATGCCGGGTCTGGGGGAGAGATACATTTCTTATCGTTTTCTTCTGTCTAGAAGTCGTACTGGACGCGGGTTTTGCAACCAAGTAAAAGGTGGGTTATTCAAATTTTTGGTGTACTGTGCACAGAACGAGCGAAACTTCTTGATGCCCCTTTCTTGCAAGTTTCTACGTGATCCCCATGACATTTTGAGTCAAATTTCACTCCAAGGACATCCCCCTATACCCGAGACCA
>NW_026491774.1:0-14391 GCF_026875155.1 Cherax quadricarinatus
ATCACCCCCCACCATCCATCCTCTCACCCCCGCCACACCTTTAACCAGCCATCACCTCACCCCCAGAAACATCCACCACCATCCATCACCCCCCACCAGTCCATACCCTCACCACAGTCCATCCTCCACCACCAGTCCACACCTCACCACATCCATCACCCCTCCACATCCATCACTCCCCCACAGTCCCCATCACCCTCACCACCATCCCCTCACCCTCACCACCATCCACACTCCACCACCATCCATCACCCTCCCACCAGTCCTCATCCACCACCATCCCCAACTCTCACCACCCCCATCACCCTCACCCCAGTCCATCACCCCACCCCATCCATCATCTCACCACCATCCACACTCTCACCACCCGTCCATCACCTCACCCCTCCTCACCTTTACCCATCCCACCTCACCACCCTTTCCCTCACCTCACACCCTATCCCTCACCACAGTCCCCTCCCCTCACCACCATCCACACTCTCACCCCAGTCCATCACCCCACCACCAGTCCATCACTCTCACCCCCCAGTCCATCCCCTCACACCAGCCATCATCTCACCACCAGTCCACATCACCCCTACCCCCCCCCACCACATTTAACCCCCTTTTCACCACCATCCATCACCCTCACCACCAGGAATCACCCTCACCACAAGTCCACCCCCTCTCACCACCAGTCCCCACCCCTCACCACAATCCATCAACCTCCCCCCCCCCCCATCACTCTCACCACCATATCACCCCCACCACCATCCATCACCCACCCCCAGTAAACACCTCACCACAATCCACACCCTACCACCATCCATCACTCTCACCACCATTTATCACCCTCACCACAGCCATCCTCTCACCAACCATTTTCAAAACCCCCCCTCACCACATCCATCACTCTACCCCAGTATCACCCCCACCAAGTCCCTCACCCCCACCCCAAATCCCATCTCCCCCTCACCCCCCCAAATTCCATCACTCTACCACCATCCTCACCCCCACCACCATCCATCACCTCACCCCCAGTCCCCTCACCCTCACCACCAGTCCCACCCCACCCCTTCCAAACTCCCCAACCAGTCCTACCCTCACCACCATCCACACCTCACCACCAGTCCATCACCTCACCACCATCCTCCCTCACCCCTCCCAAACCCCCACCACCTTTTATCACCCACCCCCAGCCCTCACCCTCACCACCATCCATCACCCACCACATCCACACTCTCACCACCTTTCCCTCATCTCACCCCCGTCCACCCCTCACCACCCGCCATCACTCTCACCACCAGTCCATCTCCTACCACCTATCCCCTCACCACCTTCCCCTCACCTCCCCACCAGTCCCTCACCCCTCACCACCAGTCCCTCACCCCCCCCATATCACCCCCACCACAGTCCATACCCCACCACCATCCCCCACCCTCACCACATCCCACCTACCACCAGCCAACATCTCCACCAAAACCATTTTCCATCCCCCACCACCACCATCACTCCACCACCAGTATCACCCTCACCACAAAATTCACCCTCACCACCATCCATCACTCTCACCCCAGAACCCCCTCAAACCCCCCAGTCCATCATCTCACCACCATAAACACTCTCACCACAAATCCATACCCTCACCACCAGTCCATTTCCCTCACCACATAAACACCCTCACCACCAGTCCATCACCTCACCACCATCCTCACCCTCACCAAGCCATCACTCTCACCACCGAAAATCCCCCCTCCATCACCCCTCCACCACCGCCATCAACCCTCACCACCAGTCCATCACCCCTCACCACCAGTCCTCACCTCACCACCCCTTTCCCCACTCTCACCACCAGTCCCACACCCTCACCCCATCCATCACCCTCACCACCTTTCCATCACCTCACCACCATCCATCACCTCACCAAACCCGTCCATCACCTCACCACCATCCCTCACTCCACCCCATCCATCACCCTCACCCCCAGTCCCATCACTCTCACCACCATTTCCCTCACCCTCACCCCCCCATCCACCCCCTCTCACCACCCTCCATCACCCTCACCACCATCCATCACTCTCCCACCCCCATCACCTCACCACCCGCCCTCACTTCACCACCCTACACCCCCACCACCAGTCCATCACCCACCACCAGTCCATCACCCCACCCCAGCCATCCCCTCAGACCATCCATCACCCACCACCAGTCCCCTCACCCTCACCACCATCCATCACTTCACACCAGTAAAACACCCTCACCCAAATCCATCACCTCACCCCCCTCCTCACTCTACCACAAATCCACCACCCTCACCACCAGTCCATCACTTCCCACCAGTAACCCCTACCACCATCCATCACTCTCACCCCATATCACCCCACCCCCAGTCCATCAAACCCTACCACCTTTCCCCCACTCTCACCACCATAAACACCCTCACCACAAATCCATCACTCTCCCCCCCCCCACCATCCACACCCTCACCACAGTCCATCACCTTTTACCACCCATCCATCACCCCACCACATCCATATCTCACCACCATTTCCCTCACCCTCACCACACCATCACCTCACCACAGTCCATCACCCTCACCACAGTCATACCTCACCACCAGTCCCTCACCCCACCACATCCATCACCTTTTACCACCAGTCCACACCCCCACCACAGCCATCACCTCACCACCGTCACCCCCTACCACATCCAACCCCTCACCCCAAACCATTTTCCCCATCCCCTCCTCACCACCATCCAAACTCTCACCACCAGTCCTCACCCTCACCCCCCAGTCCCATCACTCTCACCCCACCAGTCCATCACCTCACCACCATCCCTCACCCACCACCCCCCCCCCCTTCCCTCACCCTCACCAACCCTCCATCCCCCCCTCACCCCCCCAAACCCTCCTCCTCCACCACCAGTCCTCACCCTCACCACCATCCACACCCTCACCACCGTCCACAACCCTCACCACCAGTCCCACCCTCACCCCAGTCCATCACTCTCACCACCATCCATCACCTCACCACCATTCCATCACCCCCTCCCCACCAGAAAAATCCCCCCTCACCACCAAATCCATACCCCACCACCATCCATCACTCTCACCACCAGCCATCACCTCACCACCAGCCATCACTCCCCACCACCATCCTCACCCCACCACCACCATCACTCTCACCACCATAACAACCCCCACCACCAGTCCATCACCTCACCCCCATCCATCACCTCACCACCAGTAACACCCTCTACCACAATTCCCCCCTCCCACTCTCAAACCCCCAGTCCCTCACCCCCACCAGTCCATCCCCTCACAATAACACCTCACCACCATCCATCACCCCCACACCATCCCTCACCCTCACCCCCATGCACCTCCCACCATCCATCACTCTCACACCAGTCCTCACCCCCCACCAGTCCATCACCCTCACCCGGAACACCCACCACCATCCATCACCCCACACCAGTCCCCTCACCCCTCACACCCGGTCCAATTTTTCACCACCAGTCCATCCCCTCCACCATCCATCACTCTCACCACCAGCCATCACTCTCACCCACAAGCCAATCACCCTCACCACCAGTCCATCACTCTCACCACATTCCATCACTCTCACCACCAGTCCATCAGACCCCTCAACCACCAGTCCCATCACTCTCACCACCAGTCCCATCACCCCTCACCACCAGTCCATCACTCTCACCACCAGTGAATCACCCACACCCAAGGTCCATCACATCTCACCACCAGACCATCATTTCTCACCACAAGTCCACACCCTCACCACCAGTCCTCACTCTCATCCACCAGTCCATCACCCCTCACCACCCAGTCCATCACTCTCACCACCAGTGAATCACCCACACCACAGTCCCATCACCCTCCATCACCAGTCCATCACTCTCAAACTACCACCAGTGATCACCCCACACAAGTCCATCACTCTCACCACCAGTCCCAACACTCCCCACAATTCCATCACCCTTCACTACAATCCCACACTCTGACCACCAGTCCATCATCTCCCACCACCAGTCCATCACCCTCACCACTAGTCCATTCACTCTCACCACTAGTCCATCACCCTCACCACAGCCATCACACCACCACCAGTCGTTCACCCTCACCACCTCCATCACTCCACCACCAGTCCATCACCCCCCCAGTCCAACACCCTCCCACCTGACCATCACCCTCACCACCAGTCCATCACCCACACCACCAGACCATCACTCCTCACCACCAGTCCCATCAACTCTCACCACCATTCCATCACCCTCACCACCAAGTCCATCACTCTCTACAACCAGTCCATCACTCTCACCACCATCCACACTCTCACCACCAGTCCATCACCCTACACCACCATCCATCACTCTCACACCAGTCCGTCACTCTCACCACCATTCACATCACCCTCACCACCAGTCCCCATCACTCTCACCACCATCCATCACCCTCACCACCAGTCCCATCTCTCTCTAACACAACAACATACCCCAACTCACAAGAGTTGTCAGTAAAGCAACAGCAAAGAACTACAGACAGACCAATAGCACTAACATCCCTATCATAAAAATCTTTGAAAGGTTCCTAAGAAAGCAAGATCACCACGCATCTGAAACCCTCAGTTACACAACCCAGGGCAACATGTGGTTTTAGAAACAGGTCGCTCCTGTCTGTCTCAACTATTGGACGCACTACGACACGGTCCTAAATGCACTAGAAGACAAAAAGCATGCTGAATGTAATATATACAGACTTTGCAAAAGCCTTCGACAAGTGGACCACATGGCGTAATAGCGCACAAATGCGTGCAAAAGGAAATAACAGGAAAAGTCGGTCGATGATCATAATTTCCTCACTAAACAGAACACAGAGAGTATCGTCAACATAGTAAAGTCCGAGGCAGCTACGGTGAAAGCTCTGTCCACAGGCACAGTACTCGCACCCATCTTGTTTCCCTCATCCTTATATCCGACTAGACAAGGATGTCCAGCCACAGCACCGTGTCTTCGCCTTTGCAGATGACACCCGAATCTGCATGACAGTTTCTTCCTTGCAGACACTGAAAAAGCTCCAGGCAGACATCAACCAAATCTTTCAGTGGGCGGGCAAAAAACAATATGAAGTTCAACGATGAGAAATTTCAATACTCAGATAGGTAAACATGAGGAAATTAAATCTTCATCAGAGTACAAAACAAATTCGGCCCACAAAATAGAGCGAAACACCAACGTCAAAGACCTGGGAGTGATCATGTCGGAGGATCTCACCTTCAAGGACATAACATTGTATCAATCGCATCTGCTAGAAAAATGACAGGATGGATAATGAGAACCTTCAAAACTAGGGAGGCCAAGCCATGATGACACTCTTCAGGTCATTGTTCTATCTAGGCTGGAATATTGCTGCACACTAACAGCACCTTTCAAGGCAGGTGAAATTCCCGACCTAGAAAATGTACAGAGAACTTTCACGGCGCGCATAACGGAGATAAAACACCTAAATTATGGGAGCGCTTGAGGTTTCCTAAACCTGTTTCCCCGGAACGCAGGAGGGAGAGATACATGTTAATACACGGAAAATCCTAGAGGGACTAGTACCGAACTTGCACACGAAATCCCCCCCACTACGAAAGCAAAAGACTTGGCAGACGATGCACCATCCCCCCAATAAAAAGCGGGGGTGTCACTAGCACGTTAAGAGACCATACAATAAGTGTCAGGGGCCCGAGACTGTTCAACTGCCTCCCAGCACACATAAGGGGGATTACCAACAGACCCCTGGCAGTCTTCAAGCTGGCACTGGACAAGCACCTAAAGTCAGTTCCGGATCAGCCGGGCTGTGGCTCGTATGTTGGTTTGCGTGCAGCAGCGCAACAGCTGGTTGATCAGCTCTGATCACCAGGAGGCCTGGTCTCAGACCGGGCCGCGGGGGCGTTGACCCCCGGAACTCTCTCCAGGTAAACTCCAGGTAAAACCAGTGAATCACCCTCACCACAAGTCCATCACTCTCACCACCAGTCCATCACTCTCACCACAAGTCCATCACCCTCACCACCAAGTCCATCACTCTCACCACCAGTCCATCACCCTCACCACCAGTCAATCACTCTTCCCCACAGTGAATCACCCTCTCACAAAGTTCCATCACCCTCCCCACCAGTCCATCACTTCAACCACAGTGAATCACCCTCACCCACAAGTCCTCACTCTCACACAGTCCATCACTCACACAACAAGTCCTCACCCTCACTACAGTCCATCACTTGACACCAAGTCCATCATTCTCACCACCAGTCATCACCCTCACACTTGTCCATCACTCTCACCACTAGTCATCACCCTCACCACTAGTCCATCACTTCACCCCCAGTCCGTTCACTCACCACCTTGTCCCTCACTCTCACACCAGTCCATCACCCTCACACCACCAGTCCATCACCCTCACCACTGTCATCACCCCTCACCACCAGCAGTCCATCACCCTCTCCACTCAGTCCATCACTCTCACCACCAGTCCAATCACTCTTCACCACCAGTCCATCACCTCACCACCAGTCCATCACACTCTCACCAGTGAATCACCTCACACAAGGTCCATCACTCTCGCCACCAGTCCATCACTTCACACCAAGTATCACCCTCACGACCAGTCCATCACTCTCAACACAGTTCATCCCCCTCAATAGTCATCATTCTCACATAGTCATCACCCTCACGCACTAGTCCATCACTCTCACCACCAGTCCATCACTCTCGCACACAGTCCAAATCACTCTCACCACCAGTACATCACCCTCACCACCAGTCCATCAACTCTCCCCACCAGTCCATCACTCTCACCACCAGTCCATACCATCCCCACCGCAGTCCATCACTTCACCACCAGTCCATCCACCATAACACCAGTCCATCAACTCTTATCACCACCAGTGATCTCCCTCACACAAAAGTCCATCACTCTCACCACCCGTCCATCACTCTCACGCACTAGTCCATCACCCTCACCAACAGTCCTTCACTTCACACCAGTCCATCACCCTCACACCAAGTCATCACTCTCACCACCAGTGAATCACCTCACCACATGTCCATCACCTCACCACAGTCCATCACTCTCCACACCAGTGTATCACCTCACCACAAGTCCATCACTATCACACCAGTCCATCACTCTCACACTAGTCCATCACCTCACTACAAGTCCATTCACTTCTACCACCAGTCCATCTTCCTCCCACCAGTCCTTCACCCTCACCACTAGTACATCACTCTCACCATAGTCCATTACCTCACCAATAGTCCATCACTTACCACCGTCCGTCAACCTCACCACCAGTCCATCTCTCTCACCACCAGTCCTTCACCCTCACCCACCCCTGTCATCACCCTCACAACCTGTCTCATCACCCTCCACCACCAGTCCATCACCTCACCCCAGTCATCACTCTCACCACCAGTCATCTCTCTCACCACCAGTCCATCAACCTCACCACCAGATCATCACTCTCACCAACAGTCCAATCACTTACCGCCCAGTCTCACTCTCACCACAGTCCATCCCCTCACAACCAGTCCATCACGTCCTCACCACCAGTCCATCACTCTCACCAACAGTCCATCACCCTCACCACCAGCCATCACTCTCACCCACCAGATCCATCATTACACCAGTCCATCACCCTCACCACCAGTCCATCACTGTGTCACCACCTGTCCTATCACCCTCACCACCCGTCCAGCACTCTCACCACCTCAGTGAATCACCCTCACACAAGTCCATCACTCTCTACCACCAGTCCATCCTCTCACCACAAGTCCAATCACCCTCACCACCAGTCATCACTCTCACCACCAGTCCATCACCCTCACCACCAGTCCACTCACTCTCACCACCAGTGAATCACCTCCCAACAGTCCATCACCTCCCACCAGGTTCGCCATCCCTTCACACAGATGAATCACCTCACCACAAGTCCATCACTCTCACACGGTTCCATCACTCTCACCACTAGTCCATGTCGCACCCTCCACTACAAGGTCCATCCTCTGACCACCAGTCCTCATTCTCACCACCAGTCATCACCCTCACCACTAGTCCATTCTTCTCACCACTAGTCCAATCACACTCACCACTAGGCCATCACTCTCACCACCAGTCCGTTCACCTCACACCAGTCCATCCTCTCACCACCAGTTCCATCACCTCACCACCGTCCATCACCTCACCACCTGTCTCACCCTCACACCAGTTCGTATCACCTCACACCACCAAGTCCATCACTCTCACCACCAGTCCATACTCTCACCACCAGTCCATCACCCTCACTCCAGTCCATTCACTCTCACAACCAGTCCATTCATCTCACCACCAGTCCATCACTCTCACACCAGTCCATCACTCTTACCACCAGTCCATCACTCTCACCACCAGTCCATCTACAGCCTCACCACAGTCCATCAGCTCTTCCACCAGTTCCCATCACTCTCACCACCAGTCCATCACTCTCACCACCAGTCATCACTCTCACCTCCGACCATCACCTTCATCACCAGTCATCACTCTCACCACAGTCCATCACCCTCGCCACAGTCCCATCACTCTCACCCACAGTCCATCACTTCCACCACAGGTCCATCACTCTCACCACCTGTCCATCAGTCTCTCACCAGTCCATCACTCTCACACAGTCCATCAACTCTCACCACAGTCCATCACACCTCACCACCAGTCATCACCTCTCACCACCAGTCCATCCCCTCGCTCCAGTTCTGTCACTTCACCACCCAGTCACCACTTTCACCAGCAGTCCATCACCATCACTCCAGTACATCACTCACCTCCAGTCCCATCACGCTCACACAGTCATCACTTCACACAGTCATCACTTAAGCACCACAGTCATCACCCTCACCACCAGTCCTCACTCTCACACCAGTCCATCACTCTCTCACAGTCCCTCACTCTCACCACCAGTGCCATTCACCCTCACCACCCGTACATCACTTTACCACAGTCCATCACTCTCACCACCAGTCCATCACTCTCACCACCTGTCCCATCACTCTCACCACCAGGTCTCACTCTCACCACCAGCCTTCTCACTCACCACCAGTCCATCACTTTCACCAACAGTCAACCCCTCACACACCAGTGAATACACCCTCACCACAAGTCCATACTCTCACCACCAAGTCCATCCCTCTCAACACAGTCCATCACCCTCACGAACAGTCATCACTTCACCCACCAGTCCATCATTCTCACCACCAGTCCATCATCCTCCACATAGGTCCATAACTCTCACAACTAAGTCATCTCCCTCCCACTAGGCCTCATCACTCTCACCACCAGCCATCACCCTCACCACTAGTACATCACTTCACCACCAGTCCATCACCTCACACTATTCCATCATCTCACCACTAGTCTCCATCACCCTCACCATAGTCCATCACTCACAACAGTTCCATCTCCCTCACCACCAGTCCATCACTCTCACCAACAGTCCATCACCTCACCACCAGTCAATCACTTCTCACCACCAGTCCATCAGCATCACCACCAGATCCGACACCCTACCACTAGTCCATAATCTCGCCACAGTCCGTCACCCTCACCACGTCCAACACTCTCACACCAGTCATCACTCTCACTCCAGTCCATCACTCTACCACCGTCATCCCTCACCACCAGTTCATCAATATCACCACCGACCATCACCCTCACCACCTGTCCATCAGTCTCACCACCAGTCAATCACTCTCACCACCCAGTCCATCATTCTCACCACTGTCCATCGCTCACCCCAGTCCATCACTAATCACCCCAGTCATCTCCCACCACCAGTGAATCTCCCTCACCACAGTTCATTCCCCTCACCACCAGTTCTATCACCTCACACAGTCCATCCACTCTCATACCAGTCCATCACCCTCACACCAGTCATCAATCTCACACCAGTCCGCATCGCGCCACGCTGGCGACCAACAGTCCAACCTAACCCCCACCAGGGGAGTCCATCAGTTCGCACCACATGTCATCCGCCCTCACACCAGTCCATCACTCTCACCACAGTAGGTCCATCTCCCTCACGGCCTCACCAGTGAATCACCCTACCACCAGTCCATCCTCTCACACCAGTCCATCACGCTCACACCTAGTCCATCACCCTCACCACCCAGTTACATCACTCTCACCACAGTCAACCACTCTCACCACCAGCTCCCTACCTCACCACTAGTCCATTCACTCCCACACCACCAGTCCATCATCATCACACCAGTCCATCACCCTCACCACTAGTCCATCACTCTCACCACGAGGGTCATCCATCACTCACCACCAGTCCATCACCCTCCCACAGTCCATCACTTCACCACCAGCCATCACTCTCACCACCAGTCATCACTTCACCACCAGTCCCATCACTCTCACCACCAGGTCCATCACCTCAGACCTCCTGTCCCATCACTCTCACCACCAGTCCATCTGTCACCACCAGTCCTCACTTCACCACCTAGTCCATCACTCTCACCTCCAGTCATCACCCCTTTCACCAGTCCATCACTCTCACCACCAGTCTCACATCATCACCAGGTGAATCACCTCACCACAAGTCCAATCACTCTCACCACCAGTCATCACTTCACCGAGCCTTCAAGTCCTATCACCCTCCGTACCAGTCGCCAATTCACTTCTCAACACCAGTCCATCACCCTCACAAATAGTCCATATTCTCACCACTAGTCCATCACCCTCACCACTAGTCCATCACTCTCACCACAGTCATCACTTCACCCCAGTCCATCACTCTCACCACCAGTCCTTCACCTCACCACCAGTCATCACCTACCACAGTCCATCACTCACCACCAGTCCTCAACCCTCACACCAGTCTCACCTCACCGCCAGTCATCACCTCCACCACAGTCCATCACTGCTCACCCGTGAATCACCCACACCACCAAGTCCTCACTCTCACAACCAGTCCATCGCTCTCACCACAAGTCCATCACCATCCACCCACAGTCCATCACTCTCACCACAGTCATCACCCTCACCACCAGTCCATTCCTTCACCACCGTGAATCACCACCCACAAGGCCAGCACCCTTACCCCAGTCCTCACTCTCACCACCAGTGAATCACCCTCACCACTAGTCATCCTCACTCTCACCACCAGTCCATCCTCTCAACACAAGTCCATCACCCTCACTACAAGTCCATCACTTGACACCAGTCCTCATGTCTCACCACCAGTCCATACCCTCACCACTAGTCATCATCTCACCATAGTCCATCACCTCCACCACTAGTCCATCACTCTCACCACCAGTCCGTAACCGATCACCACCAAGTCCATCAATCTCACCACCAGTCCTACACTCAACCACCAGTCCAACACCCTAACCCCTAAACCTGATCCATCACCTCCCACCAGTCCATCACCCTCACCACCAGTCATCACTATCACCACAGTCATCACTCTCACCACCAGTCCCTCACCTGCACCACCAGTCCATCACCTCTCACCACCATTCATCACTCTCACCACCAGTCGATCTACTCTCACACCAGTCCATACCCTCACCTACCAAGTCCATCACTTCACACACGTCATCATCTTCAACCACCAGTCCATTCACCATCAGACACCAGTCCATCACTTCACAAGTCCATCACTCTCACCACCAGTCATCACCCTCACCACCAGTCCATCACCTCTCTCACCACCAGGGATCACCTAACCACAGTCATCAACTCACCACCAGTCATCACTTCACCACAGTGAATCACCTCACACAAGTGCCATCACTTCACCTCCTGATAACCATCACTCTCACACAAGTCCATCACCCCACCACCATGTCCATCACTCTCACAAGTCGCCGATCACCCTCACCACCAGTCCATCATCTCACACCAGTGAATCACCCCTACCACAAGTCCATCACCTCCACAGTCCATCACGATCACCACCAGTGAATCCCCTCTCCACAAGTCCATCATATCACACCGTCCATCACTCCCCACAAGTCCATCAACCCTCACAACTAGTCCATACTCTCACCACTAGTACCATCCACCTCCCCACTAGTCCATCCACTCTCACCACCAGATCCCAGTCACCCTCACCACCAGTTCCATCACTCTCACACCAGTCCATCACCCTCTACCACCAGTCAATCCCCTCACCAACCTGTTCCATAACCCTCACCACCAGTCCATCACCCTCACCACCAGTCCATCACTCTCACACCAGTCCATCACTATCACCACCAGTCATCACCCTACCACCCAGATCCTCACTCTCACCACCCGTCCATCACTCGCACACCAGTCATCACTGCTAACCACCAGGTCCATCTCCCTCGACACCGAAGTCCATCACTCTCCCACCAGTCATCACCCTCACCCCAGTCCATCACTCTCACCAACCAGTCCATCACTTCACCACCAGTCCATCACTCTCACCACCAGGCGCATCACTCTCACCTCAGTCCATCCTGCCTTCAACACCAGTCCAATCACTCTCACCACAGTCCATCACCCTCACCACCAGTCCATCACTTTCAACCACCAGTGAATCACCTCACCACAAGTCAATCACTCTCACACCGCCATCACTCACACCACAAGATCCTTCACCACTCACGACCAGTCCATCACTCTCACCACCAGTCATCACTCTCACCACCAGTCCATCACTTCACACCGGTCCATCACTCTCACCTCCAGTCCCATCCCTTCATCACCAGTCATCACTCTCAACCAGTCATCACCTCACCACCAGTCCATCACTTTCACCACCGGATCACCCTCACCACAAGTCCACACTCTCACAAGTCATCATTCTCTCCACCGTCATCACCTCAACACTAAGTCATCACTCTCACACTAGTCATCACCCTCACCACTAGTCCACTCACTACTCACCACCAGGCATCACCTCACCACCTAGTCCATCCACTCTCACCACCAGTCCATCACCTCACCACTAGTACATCACTCTCACACCAGACCATCACCCTCACCCACTAGTCATCACTCTCACCACTAGTCCATACCTCTCACTAGGTCCTCTCTCTACCACCAGTCCATCACCTCACACTAGGACATCATCTCACCACCAGTCATCACCCTCACACAAGTCATCATCTCACAACCAGTCCATCTCTCCTACCACTAGTCCATAACTCTCACCACAAGTCATCACTTTCACAACAGTCCATTCACTTGACCCAGTCATCACTCTCACACCAGTTCCATCACCTCAGCACTAGTTCTTCACTCTCTCAACAGTTCCTCACCTCACACTAGTCATCACGCTCACACCAGTCCATCACCCTCACACTAGGTTCCATCACTTCACACCAGTCCGTCACCCTCACCACCAGTCCATCACTCTCACCACAGTCCGTCACCCTCAAGTCCACCAGACCATCACCTCACCACCTGTCCATAACCCTCACCACCAGTCCATCACCATCACCACCCGTTCATCACCCTCACCACCCGTTTAATCACTCTCACAACCAGTCCATCACCCTCACTAACCAGTCCAAACATCCTCACTAACCAGTCCATCACCCTCCCACCAGTCCATCACTCTCACCACCAGTCCTTCATCCTACCCACCAGTCCATCACCCTCACATCCAGTCTATTACCCTCCCCACCTGTCCATCACCATCACCACCAGTCCATCACCCTCACCACCTGCCCATTACCCTCACCACATGTGCATCACCCTCACCACCAGTCCATCACCCTTCCCACCAGTCCATTACCCTCACTGCCAGTCCATTACTCTCACTACCAGTCCATCACCCTCACCACCAGTCCATCACTTTCACGACGAGTCCATCACCTCACTAACCAGTCCATCATCCTCTCCAACCACTCCATCACCCTCACCACCAGTCCATCACCCTGACCACCAGTCCATCATCCTCACCACCAGTCTATAACCCTCACCACCAGTGCATCACCCTCACTAACCAGCCCATCACCCTCACCACCAGTCCATCACCCTCACCACCAGTCCATTACTATCACCACCAGTCTTCACCCTCACCACAACACCATCACCAGCAAGGGAAGTGTGGAAAGGAGTTCATCTGAGGGGACGTAGATGGACTTCTGGAAACACAGGTCTTCATCCTCCTCACCAGTCCATCACCCTCACCACCAGTCCATCACTCTCGCCACCAGTCCATCATCTTCACCACCAGTCCAGCACTCTCACCACTAGTCCATCAGCCTCACCACCAGTCCATCACTCTCACCACCAGTCCATCACCTTCACCACCAGTCCATCCCTCCCACTAGTCCTCACCCTCATCACCCCTCCGTCATCTCACTACGAGCCCATCACCCCCCACCCGTCCG
>NW_026491777.1:0-14321 GCF_026875155.1 Cherax quadricarinatus
CTTTTTTCCCTTTTGGGCATTTACGGGCCGGTAAACAGACCTTCCTTTGTGTACATGTTCATTTTCTTGCTAATATTGGTAATACTGTAAAAATTTTAAAAACTTAAAGATGAAAGGAAATATAACCTACTACGATCCCTTTAAAAAGATATTTTCAATTTGGGCAAGACAGCATTTCCACCTTCAAAAAACTACTGTTAACCATCTCCCCTGCCTAGGAATTTTGATTTTTAGACTGTATAGAAAAAATTACTTCCCGTAATAATTATCTTGAAGTCACGTTTCGGGGACAATGTAACGATTTATTTTATGATACGATCCCACTTTTTTCTTTGAAACGTAGGGGTTTATAAAATTTAAAATAAATCCGTTAGTTAGTTAAATAAACTTTTCACTTTTCCTCGGGATTATTTATAGTATAAAGCGTAGAAAAGGGGGTGAGCAGGTTGTTGAAGTCAAGATGGGAACTAAGAATATTAACAAGCTCATACCACTAGAACTAATGATGACTACAAAGATTTGCCAAACAGTGAAATGGAAAAAAAAGGGAAAAGGGTAAATTTTTTAGTATTTTTAAACTTAATGAAATTCCATCAATATTATTTGCTTTTTATTTTTCCACTAATTAGTAGAATCCTTTTTTGTAAGTTAAATAAATATAAAAACTTTTTTTCATGGGAATAATTTTTTGTGCAAAAACAAAAAGAAAATGCTGGGAAAAATTTGAAAAACAAAGCAAAACCCACATCACGCCCCATATTTTCATTTTCCCGCAAAGACCGGGACTTTTTTTTACGGTTTTGCTAAACAAGAAGAATTAATTTTAACGTTTAAACAAACCAGGAAGAGAAGTGCAAATAAAAAATTTTTAAATGTTAAGAGTTTTTTAGGAAGTTTCAAACGTGGAGTTTGATTTTTGGAACATGAATTAAATAAAACGTTTTATAAGGGGGCAAAATTTCATTAAAGATAAGGGGGGGGACAAACTTTTAAATAGAAAATATAATAAGTAAACATATTTTGAAAAAAAAGGGGATATATATATAAAAGGGGATGAAATTGTTTCATTATAATTTGTTTAAAAACTAAAGGAAGCAATGTGCCGTTATAGGGGGGGGCCCAATATCTTCATTTTTTATTAACTGCAGTGAGAGTAAAAAAAAGAGGGATCAAAAAAAGGGCTCAAAAAGTAAGAGAGAATTTGAAGCTTTAAAACTAAAGGAAAGGCATTGGGGGGAAGATATAAACAACTATTAGAAGATATGGGCAATTTTAAAAGTATAGGCAATAAAGTAAAGAGGTGGGGGAAATCGATCAAAGAATGTGGGGTTAAAACTTTTTAAGCGGGGGGGAATTTGGGGGCTACGGGAAAAGGGGGAATGGGGAAGGGAAGATGAAGAGCGTTTTCGTTGAATAAAGGGGGTAAAGGGGGAAAAAGGGTTAACATATAAAGGGGGTTTTTAAAAAAGTAGAAGTGATATAAGAAATGAAAAGGGAATTGGGAGAGAAAAGAGGGGGGTTAAGACGTGGTGAAGGAAGAAAGGGGAAAAGGGAAATGAGAGTGTGAGGTGTTTTTAAACCCAAATTTTCCCTGAGAAAAAGGGAAAATTTTTTTGGAGTGAAAAAAAATTTTTTTGGAAAGGGCCAAAGGAACGAATAGATTCTCCCGTTAAAAAAGGAGGGGGGAGTTTTTTTAGTTTAGATTGTGGGTGTGGGGAAGATGGGGGGAAATATTTTGGGGAATTTTTAATGTTAAAGAAGTTGGGAAGCGTGACTTCTTTGAAAGGGGAAATAGAGGAAAAAACATCTTTTAGGAGTGAGGAAAGCCAGTTGTGAGTGTGAGGAAGTGGGGGTTGAGGCGTGATTAAATAAAAGGGGGGTTTAAAAAGGGGCCCCCCGGAATTGATGAAATAAAGACAGAAATTTAAAAAGCATTTAGGGAATTTTTTTTTGGGAAAAAGGCTGGTTTTTTTTTATTTAACAAATGTATGGAAGACGGGGGTTTCCCGGGATTAGCAAAAGAAAAAGCAAAGTTGTTTGTAAAAAAAAAAAGAGAAAAAAGAGAGTGTAAAAATTATAAGGGCATGGCCATTGAAAATACCGGGTAAAGTTTTAGGGTTTTTTTGGGGGTTTAATTTGAAAAAATTTTAAGAGAAGGAAGCGGATCGCAGAGAAAAAAGGCTTTGGGAAAGGTTTAGGGTGTAAAAAACCCAAAGTGTTTATGGGAAAACATATAGGTGGCGAAATTTAGAGAAGGGTAAAAAGGGTTTTTTGTTGCATTTATGGTTAGGGGGGTTTTTGGTGCTTTTATGGTTTGGGTTGGTTTTAGTAAAGCAATGGGGTTTAGATGTTAAAAATTGTAGGGAAACAAAATGCATTTTTACGGGAAAGTTTAATGGGGTTTTTTCCCGGGACACTGGGGCTCGGGTTTACAGTATGTAGGAAAAAGGGGGGAAAATTTTTCCCAAAAGAGCCAGCCCAAATTTGAAAAAAAGGGCGTGATGCCCAAACCAAATAAATTATCAATATATTTGGGGGTATTTTTCCGTGGAGTAATTGCCCCGGGTGGGGGAAAGGAAAGTGTGGGTTTTGAGATAAAAGTCTAACACAAAGGGGGAGTTGTCCAGTTGTTTTTTTCCCTGAGGGGACACTGTGCTCTTGGGAGGGGTTCTAAAGAGAAGCGAAGAGGTTTTGGGAAAAGAGTTTGGTAGTGTATGTAAAAGAAGGATTAAAAGTGAACACTGGGGAAAAACAAAATGTGAGGATAACAAAAAAATTTAGGTAATGAAAAGGGGGATAAAAGATTGGGGAAAGGGGGGAGTAAAAAAAGGTGGAAAATATTCAGATGTTTAGGATGGACCTTTTTCACAAAATTTCCCTCGAAAGACGGGTGAACATAAAAACTGTGGGGGGAAAAAAAGGAAACAAAGAGGGAAATATAGAAAAGAAAAGGGGTACAATGCTCTTATATAGGGATAAAAAAAATGGGAGAGGAAAAGTCGGCCCAAAAAACGAAGACTGGAAAGGGAGTAAGGTTTGGTTTTCTGAGGCCCCTTTTGTGTTGTGAATTTTTAAAAAGCCGAAAACACAAACTTAAAATTTTTAAAGGGGTGAGAAGGGTTGTCGAGGGTTCGGACCCTTTTTTAAAAGGGGTGAAAAACTGAAAAAAACCCCGGAAATGCGTATTAAAAAATTTTGTGGAAGGACCCGGGGAGGTAGGGGGGGTCTTTGGAAAGGGTTTGGGGGGAAAAAGTACAGGTTTTTTTTTTGTAGGGACTTGAAATTCCAAACAGTGGGGCATGGCCCTATTAGCAGGGGGCGGGGACAAAAAGGTTTTTTTTTGAATTAACGGCTGTTGTAAAAGTTAGTAAAAAAACATTTTTTGAAGGAATTCCCAAAAAATCATTTAAACCGTATTTTAGTTCCCGGAGGATGAGAAAATACAGTTAGGGCGTACTTGAGTTTTGGAGGGGAAGTACAGTTAAGTCGTACTGATTTGGAGATGGAATTTTCAGTTAGTCCCTCTTGAGTTTTTGGGGATGAGAAGTACAGTTAGTCGTATTGATTTCTGGAGATGAGAAATACAGTTAATCGTACTTGAGTTTTTTGGAGGTTTAGAAGTACAGTTTGGGCTTTCTTTAGTTTTTTGGGGTTTAGAAAAAAAAAGTTAATCTTTCTTTATTCTGGGGGAGGGAAATACAGTTGTCGTACTTGAGTTTTGGGGGTGAGAAAATACAGTTTGTCCCACTTTGGTTCTGGGGGTGAAAAAGTACAGTTGTTCCCTCTTGAGTTCTAGGTGAAAGTACAGTTTTTGTCGTACTTGAGTTCTGTGGTGAGAATACAGCTTTATATATATAATATATTTATATTTAAAAATTAAAAAAAATATAAATAAAATTTTTGTTTTAAAATATATATTTTATTTATATATTATATATTATATAATATATAATATATTTTGGGGTGGGTGTGTATGGGAAGGGGTGTTGGGGGTGTGTTTGTGTGTGTTTTGTGTGTGTGTGTTTTGTGGTGTGTGTGTGAGTTTGTGTGGGGTGTGTGTTGTGTGTGGGTGTTTTGGGGTTGTGTGTGTGTTTATATATAAAATTTCAGCCAAAAATTTCTACTTTTGGACCTTGTGGTGTAACGGATAACACATGTGACTACGGTCAGAAGATACCAGGTTCGACTCCTGGCAAGGTTAACTGTATTTTTTTACTCTGCTATTAAAAACATTTCAGATATAAACTGGAGTAAGTTATTACACTGGGTCTTGTTGCACAACTGAGCGTGGTTCTGGTGAACCCAGGTTCTGGTGAACCCAGGTTCTGGTGAACCCAGGTTCTGGTGAACCCAGGTTCTGGTGAACCCAGGTTCTGGTGAACCCAGGTTCTAGTGAACCCAGGTTCTGGTGAACCCAGGTTCTAGTGAACCCAGGTTCTGGTGAACCCAGGTTCTGGTGAACCCAGGTTCTGGTGAACCCAGGTTCTGGTGAACCCAGGTTCTGGTGAACCCAGGTTCTGGTGAACCCAGGTTCTGGTGAACCCAGGTTCTGGTGAACCCAGGTTCGAATCATCGCAAGGCTCAGTAGTTTTTTTTTTGTTGTTGTTGATTATATTAAATACGTAATTAACCCCAAATTATGAGTCTGGAATATATGTCAATGTTTCTGTTTGATATTTAGTGTAAGAAAAAATAGTAGCAGTAATAATAGCAGTAGTTGTTGTAATAGTAGTTGTTGTTGAAGCAGTAGTATTAATAGTAATCCTTGTAGTAGTAGTTGTAACTGTAGTAGCAGTAATAGTAGAAGTAGTAGTTGTATTGGTAGTAGTCTAGTAATAGAAGTAGTAATAGTAGAATTATTGCAACAGAAAGGTGGCAAGATTGTAGTACTGGTAGTGGTAAATGAGGCAGAGACGAGTGTAACTATTACTAGTAGTAGTTGATTTATAGTATTAGTAGTAATAGTAATAGCAGATATAAAATAATTACCAAGAGTTGCACTGACAAGATATCCACTCACTGATGTGAGAAGTATCGCACATCAGTGAGTGTAAACAGTGGCAGTGATGTTTAGCTCTTGTTCCTTAGACTACATCTACCACTATTACTACTCCACATTTACTACTACTATAGTTACTACTACTATTTCTGTTTGTGCTGCTATTACTTCTACTATTATTTCTTTTCACTACCTATATTTCTATCTTCTTTCGGGATTTTTGTTCCATGTGATGGTGTATTGGTTATATGAGGTAGTGTACTGGTTATAGGATTTAGTGTTTTGGTTATACTAGGTGTTGTATTGGAAGGGTGGTGGAGTGGCGATGTATGTCAGAGAAAATTTAAATTGTCTTAGACATGATACAAGATTAGAAACATCGAACACAGAATCTGTTTGGCTACAGTTTCTCGAGGGACGTGACAAATTAATTTTTGGTGTGATTTATAGGCTCCCAAACCTTGATAGGGAGTGCATAAACAGTTTAATGGGACGAAATTCCATGAGGCATCTAGATATGAAAATGTTGTGTTATGGGAGATTTAACTATGACAGGAATCTAGATTCCTAGTGACTTTCATTGATACGGTTCAAGGATTGCTTTTTAGAACAGGATGTGACAGAACCAACTAAGGAAACAATCTGCTTGACTTGGTTCTTGCCAAACAAAGATTCACTAATTAATAATCTTAAGGTTAAATGTGAGCTTGGGGAAAGTGATCACAAACATTTAGTTTTAAAAACATATCATGGATTTTTTTATATTTAAAAAAACGTATACCGAAAACCAAGAATGTACACGAAACATAAAAATGTTGTGCAAACATATGGACTAAATTCAAACTTCACAAATTACAACCTCAACACAATCTATACCAATCCAGTGAACAACAAAACCTTACACCACTGATAACACTCCCTCAAAACCTGCAAAGTGCAGGATGAGGCACCATTGGTGCCACACAGTAGTGCCGACAACCACCATCCCCTTAACTTAGTAGTTTACAACTAAAAAAAAACATTTCCCAAATAAAAAATATACATGATATGCAAACTCTATATAAATAAATCATTAAGTACATGTTATTTTTAAGACAGTTGTTTTTGCCCAACATTGAGTATTTGCCTACCAACTAACAAATGTCTAAACATTGTGTATAGCACTATCCCAACTACATTTATTTTTTCCATAATTTATTTAAAAAATTACATAATACACAAATGTACACACCGTCACATGTTGTCCAACATATTGACCAACACCAAAATTCCCACAAAAATACAACCTCAACATAATCTGTCCAATCTAGAGAACACTAAACTATACACATGGCTGATTACACCACTCAAAACCTCAAAATGCAGGTTGAGAAACCCTTGCTGTCTGCCGCCACACAATATTGGCACAACCACTTTTCACCCTAACAATAGCTAGCAACTAAAAACACTTTCCCCAATATACAATACTGATATGAAATCTCTACAATTTAACCTCATCAATAAGATAATGTAATTTTAAGACAGATTTATTTTTCAAACCATGTTAGTACTGCATTACAAACTTACAATGCCTTAACATTGTCTTATAAACACTATCACAATTACATACCCACCTTAGTCATAACACCCAACAAAGTCGTATGTTCTGTTAACATCTAATAAATTTACACTTCCCTATCCCACCCCACACCCACCCCACCCCAAATTATAACAGCACACCGCCCACAATATTTGGCCTATTGCTTTACGTCAGTAACATTTCGTCACTTATCCAGCCATATTCTTAACAATTGTTCCACATCACCATACTGCCATCTCGGAAATATAAACTCATATGCAGTTTAATGTGATCCATTATTGACAACGTCCATATCAACCCCCAATCATACAAGGGTAACCGATACTCCCTGTATGGTTTTCGGTTCCCTACTCATCGCCACTAACCGCCCCACCCTAAGTTTATGCTGCTCTCTCAATCAATAAAACAATAACCTTAGCATATCCGTCACATTCGAGAATTCTTTTCCGCACCACCATACTCCGCACATCCATACCCGCCAACACTTTTCCCTATTCTTAACCCCTCTTTCCCCCCCCTCCCCCGCCTTAACGAACCCTCTTGTTTTACATATAGGACCTTCACCTTCGGCCCCAATTGCTAGAGGCCCACTCCTCCTCTGCGTGTATTTCGACAATTACCACCTCTTTGCTTAGCCAACACGCCTTCCCAAAACCCCAAACATAACGAAATGCCCGCCTCTGTATCTCTTGGACTCTCCTGAGCCCTTAATGGATACACCACAGCTACACTCCTCACTTTACTATATACCAATCAATTTACTGTATCGCCCTCTTGTAGTAAGGTTACATCCCCTGCCCGTAAACTCCCTTATCCTTTTCACCGCCTTCTTCCTCTCCCCACCACACCGAGTAAACCCTTCGACCTCCGTACATCAGCCATGTATATTACTCCACAAATTTTAATCCGAACCACCACTTCCCACCCAAACTCCACCGCCAAGCCCTCACCCCATCCAAGAACCCACCTCCAGTAAACTTTGAGTTAGCTCTGTTCACTCGCGCATTCCAGACGCCCTCCCAAAAAAGCTCCAAATAACCTCCCACCGTAGGCCAATCCCTCCACCCCTAGCTACCGAACAGTGGTATCATCCAACATACCCCACCACCTCTATAACCCATCCTCTCCCCATTCAACGTCCTTCGTCCTTCCCCTCAACGAGCCCATAAAATGGATGCTGCTTGCACACAAACAATATTCGAGACAGGGGACACCCCTGTCTCAAACCCCTTTCCATTTTGACAGGCCTACCCAACCTCCAGTAATTTGTACCTGCACCATTGCCTATGATACAAGAAATCAATTCCACCGCTCTACTCCCTCGCCAAAACCCAGACGCATCAACTAGCCCTCAGAAAATTTCTATCCACACAGTCGTATGCATTTTCCCAATCAATACCCAAAAAATCCCTATTGCGACCATGCCCATCTCTCATGCTTCTTCTCGGAATACCCATTTATCCCCTATGTATAACCCACCTATCCCTTCTTCACCTATTGCCCGTACTCAAAGCGAAAATCTAAATGTCGGTACACATTAGCGAGATGCACTGTACGCACTCAGTGTTCGTTCCTCCTTGCTTTTGCGTACTAAACCCGACCACTCCCGTCCTCTGTGTCCAGTCCTAACTTTTCCCTCCTTAGCATACAATTCATGACCCCACACCAGACAGTACTTAATATGGTTCCATTGACTCTAAAGAAATCATATATGACATCACATCTATACCCGGCGCCTTGCCAGTACTCAATCTGAACACATCCTCGCTCAACTTCCTCCATGAATAATCCTCACTCCCCCCAACCCCATATCTCCTCCCCCGCGAACCTAACTCACTCACCCCCCACACACCTCCTCAATAGCGTTGCTTCCTCCCCCTTCCTCCATTTCCTTGGAACCAGAAGTCAGCATAATTACACAGCCTTCTGTAGTATTTTAGCACTTGCCCCTATAATATCCACCCAAATCCACACTTACCTCCAATTTTAAAATAGTAATCCCTTCTGCATAATCCTAAAACTTTCGCAAAACACTCCCGAAGGCTTATCCCCCCACAGTACAGCGTCCCCGTTCCCGCCCTACACGTACCTTCATCGAATCTATCATATGTAACTCCGCCAACGCTGTCCCTGAAGAATTGCACCATTTTTCCATACTGCGGGCTCCCCCCCTTCCTCCTAACACCTCATTTAGCTGATATTCCAAATAATAGTGTAACCCATACCTCCACCTAGCCTCTTCCCTTCCCTTCCATTTTATGAGATGAGGAATAGTAGCAACAATGTGCAAGGAGGCTAAGAGAGGTTTTGTACCCAAGGATAGCAGAGAAAATGAAAAAAGCCAGATGAGCCTATGGTTCACACTCCAAAGGTGCAGAGAGGCAAAAACCAAGTGTACTAGGGAAAGGAAGAAATATAGAAGGCAAAGGACCCAGGAGAATAGGAGAGCAGTCGTAGAGCCAGAATGAATATGCAAAGATAAGAAGGGAGGCCCAAACGACAGTATGAAAACGACATACAGCGAAAGCGAATCAGACCCGAAGCTGTATATACAGCCACATCAAAAGGAACAACAGTCAAGGACCAGTGTACTCAGGCTAAGGAAGAAGGAAGAGAGACAACAAAAGAAATGACTGTGAAGTAAGTGAGAACTCAACAAGAGATTCAAAGAAGTGTTCACAGAGGAGACAGAAGGGGATCCAGAAAGACCTGAGAGGTGAAGGCACACCACCAAGTGCGACTCAGTACACACAACCGAGGAAGAAGTAGAAGAGACGCTTCTGTGAGCTAGATACCTCGAAGGTACTGGGGCATGGATAACACTCTCTCCATGGGTCCTGAAGAGGGAGCAGAGGCGCTATGTGTACCCCTAACAATAATATACAACACATCTATCGACACAGAGAAGAATGCCCGAGGCAATGGAATCAGCAAATGGAAGTCCCAATCTTTAAAAAATGAGAAAGTGACATGAAGCCACTTAACTACAGACCAGTGGCCACTGACATGTATAGTTATGCAAAGTCATGGAGAAGATATCAGGAGAATAGTGGTGGAAACACCAGAAAGGAAAGATCTCATCACAACATCAACCATGTTTTCAGTGGACGGGAAATCCGTGTCACAAACCTAACTGGAGCTCTAAGACATGGGTGGACAGCATTAAGGACAAAGAGAGAGAAGGGTGGGTGAATGCATGTTTTTTTTGGACTGCAAGAAGGCTTTTGACACAGTTCCACACAAGAGGTAGTAGCAAAACTGGAGGACCAAGCAGGGATAACAGGAAGGCACTGCAATGGAATCAGGAATACATGTCAGGAAGAACAGCAGCGAGTCATGTACGTGGCGAGGTGTCAGAATGAGCACCTGTGACCAGCGGGGTCCCATAAAGGGGGCAGGGTCAGTCCTAGGACCAGTGCTGTTTCTGGTATTTGTGAACGACATAACGGAAGGAATAGACTCCGAAGTGTCCCTGTTTGCAGATGACGTGAAGTTGAAGAGAAGAATTCATTCGTCGAAGACCAGCAGAAACTACAAGGGATCTTGGAGCAGCTTCGACCTGGTCCAGCAGCAAATGCACCTGAGTTCAATCCCACCAAGTGCAAAGTCATGAAGATTGGGGAAGGGCCAAAGAAGACCGCAGAGGACGGATTACACAGTTTGGAAGTTGAAGACACAGATGAATCACATGGATGTTAGGAAGTATTTCTTCAGCCACAGAGTAGTCAGGAAGTGGAATAGTTTGGGAAGCGATGTAGTGGAGACAGGATCCATACATACTTTAAGCAAGTATGATAAGCTTCACGTTCTGGGAGAGTGGACCTAGTAGCGACCAGTGAAGAGCGGCAAGGAGCTTGGACTCGACCCCTGCAACCTCAACTAAGTGTAGTACAACTAGTGGTACACAGACACAGACACATCTACCACCTACACACACACACACCCACACACACAGCACACAGACACACACACACACCACATACACACACCATGCACACACACATACAACACACAAACACAGCACACACACAACACACACAACACACACACTCGCACACACACTCACTCACACACACACACACACAACACGACACACAGGAGCTGAGACACGACCCCTGCAACCACAATTAGGTGAGTGCACACACGAACACATACACAGGGGCCAGGAGCTTGGACTCGACCCCTGCAACCTCAACTAGGTGAGTACACACACACACACCTGACTGTGATCTCACCTATGACAATACCTCACTATGACCTCATCTATGACCATACCTCACAATGATCACACCTGACTATGACCACACATCACTATGATAACACCTGACTATGACCACCCATCCACAATGATAAACACCTGACTATGACCACTTCCTTCGGAGGGAGAACGGGAGTTTAATCGAAAGGAAGAAGATTGACTTCTGGAGACACGGAAGACACACACACACACACACAGAAGGAGCAGAAGGAGAAGGAGACAAAAGGAGAAGAGGGGAAGGAGGGGTTACACTACTCATAAAAAACGATGGCGTTTTGAGAAAATGGAAGGTGTGGGCGAGATGGGAGAAAGGGACTATAAAGTAGCTACAATTCAGTCTGAGGAACATAAGGTAGTCATTGCAGTGATGTATAACCCCCACAAGAACTGCAGGAGGCCAAGAAGGAATATGAATGACAACAAGGGCTGGTGGACCACCTGGCTGAGGTGGCACGAGAGGCACAATAGTGCACCACAAAGTTTACTGGTTATGCGTGATACAACCATAGGTGATTTCATCATGGGGTCCTGACACATGGAGATCCAAGATGATGGATGTGGTACTTGGAAAACCACATGCATACAGCACGCAGGGATCACTACCAAGAGAAGAGAGGAGGATGAACTCAGCAAGACTGGACCTTGTGTTCACCTGACATTCAGACCATTGAGACATCCACATATGAGAGGCCCCTTGGAGCTAGCGATCACGAGGTTTCTGAGTATTTGATTACATAGTAGAGCTGCAAGTGGAGAGGGTACAGGAGTAGATATGGGAAAAAAGTACCAAACATACAAGGGGTTCTACACAGGTATTAGGAACTTCCTGCGGGAGGTTCAGTGGGACGGAAACACTGGTAGGAAAGTCAGTAAACGAAATGATGGAATATGTAACAACCAAATTCAAGGAGGCAGAGGAAAGGTTTGCTCCCAAGGGCAACAGAATTAATGGGAAGACCAAAGTGAGTTCTTGGTTTACCCTAAGATGTAGGGAGGCAAAAACTATGTACATTAGAGAATGGAAGAGGCACAGAAGGCAAAGGACACAGGAAAATGAGGAGATCAATCGAAGAGTCAGAAACTAGTACGCACAGATAAGGAGGGAGGCCCAGAGACAGTAATTGAAAACGACATATCAAAAGTCAAGTCTGACCCGAAACTGCTGTATAGCCACATTAGGAGAAAGACAAGAGTCAAAGACCAGGTGATCAGGCTGAGGAAAGAAGGGGAACTCACACGAAACGATCAAGAGGTATGTGAGGAGCTCAACAAGAGGTTTAAGGAAGTATTGACAGTGGAGACACGACGGACTCTGGGAAGTCAGGACAGAGGGGGACACCAACAGGGAATACACCAAAAGTGCTGGATGACATACACACAACTGAGGAGGAGGTAAAGAAGCTGCTAAGTGACCTTGATACCTCAAAGGCAATGGGACAGGACATCTCCCTTTGGGTCCTTAGAGAGGGAGCAGAAATGCTGTGTGTCCCATTAACCACAATCTTTAACACATCCCTTGAAACTGAGCAACTACCTGAGGTATGGAAGACGGCAAATGTAGTTCCCATTTTTAAAAAAGGAGACAGAAAAGAGGCGCTAAACTACAGACCAGTGTCACTGACGAGTATAGCATGCAAAGTCATGGAGAAGATTATCAGGAGGAGAGTGGTGGAGCACCTGGAACGGAACAAAAGTATAAATAAAAACCAGCACGGTTTCATGGAAGACAAATCCTGGAGTTTTATGATTATGATTGCATCTTCTTGAACTGCAAGAAGGCCTTCGATACAGTTCCTCACAAGAGATTAGTGCAGAAACTAGAGGATCAGGAGCGTATAACAGGAAGGGCACTTCAATGGATGAGAGAATACCTGACAGGGAGGCAACAACGAGTTATGGTACGTGATGAGGTATCACAGTGGGGCACCTGTGACGAGCGGTGGGTCCCACAGGGGTCGGCCCTAGGACCAGTGCTATTTTTGGTATATGTGAATGACATGATGGGAGGGATAGACTTAGAAGTGTCCCTGTTCGCAGATGATGTGAAGTTAATGAGGAGAATTAAATCAGATGAGGATCAGGCAGGTTTCAAAGTGACCTGGACAGGCTAGACACGTGGTCCAGCAACTGGCTTCTCGATTCAACCTGCCAAATGCAAAGCATTTAGATCGAAGAAGGGCACAGAAGACCGCAGACAGAGTATAGGCTAGGTGGTCAACGACTGCAACCCTCGCTCAAGGAGAAAAATCTTGGCGTGAGTATAACACCGAACACGTCTCCGGAAGCACACATCAACCAGATAACTGCTGCAGCAAATAGGCGCCTGGCAAACCTGAGATTATCATTCCGATACCTAAGTTAGGAATCTTTCAAGACACTGTACACCGTGTACGTCAGGCCCATGCTGGAGTATGCAGCACTGTTTGGAACCCCACTTGATCAAGAAACGTCAAGAAATTAGGGAAAGTGCAAAGGTTTGCGACCACACTGACCACACCTGATTATAACCACTCTTGACTAAAACCCACTCCTGACTATAGCAGCACCTAACTATGGCCACTCCTAAACTGTGACCACACCTGGTACACCAGTAGACAAGACCAAGTTTTCAACCAGCAAAGTACTGAAGAAACAAAATGTCCAGACATGGGGAAGTGATTAAGGGAGTTTTTCTGAGGGGACAAGATGGACTTTCTGGAATAACGAAACTTGAGAAAGTACAAAAAAAAAAAAAACTGGAAGTGGGGAGTGTGGAAGGTTGACATCCCGGGAAACGAACAGATGGAGACCCGGAAACATGAGCTGAAAGGGAATACCTTTAAAAAGTGGGACAGGGAGATAAACCCGAGTGGACAAAAGGTGGACTCTTAGAAAAATAAAGGAAGCCTCAAAGATGGCGGAGAGTGGGGGGAGGGGGACCTTAAAGACGAACCACTAGCCTCCACATGGCAGGGTTTAGGTAACTCAGAGATAACTTTTAAAAGGGTGACAGTGGTCACAACATTTTCGTAATTCATAATAATTTTTGTTTAGTCTCAAGGTGGATGAATTTGTAGAATCATTTTGGGTTTTGAACCCCATTCCTCCCACTCCCCACCACACTTCCCACCACACTCCACACACCCCCAAATAAAAAAAGAGAGTGAAGACTAAGAATCCTGCGTCAGGGAGATGAGAGCCGGATGAGGGATATGACGGAAGGGTGAAGGAGATGACACAAGGACAATGAGGATGTTAATATAGACATAAAAAGCAGATTTTGGGTTATGTTAGATTCCCTGATGATAATGTTAACTACTGTAACTGAAGTGTCTCCAGCACTTTAGCAAATAATATTTAAAACTGTCGAAGGTAACTTTTAAAACTGTAGTCGCTACCAATAATATTTCTTGTTTTCTGGGAAACTTTTCTTTGGGAAAAACAGAATTTTTTATTTAGATTTGGGAAAATTTTCTTAAAAAAACAAATTTGTTTTTTTAATTTTA